>JABYQE010000432.1:0-10926 GCA_022376435.1 Amylocystis lapponica
GGGTGAGGTGGATCGGCAATGCATACCAGGTAGAGTGCAGAGCCCAGGAGAGCCACCGGGATCATGGCGGGTACGAGATCGGAGTAAAAGGTGGCATGGCGAGACTTGCCAGAGTTGGTAGAGGTGTATGTTCGTGCGGTCAGAGAGGAACGTGCGGGCGGGCGACGGACGGGCTGTGCGTGGCCACAGGGACTGGAGACGCGACATACGCATGGAGGTCGTTGGCGCTTGCAGCTGGAGGCCTCGAACGGAATCGGCGTGGCGTCGCGCTAGCACGTGGTTATTATTGCCCGGTGTGGCATTCACATCACCAACATGCATCGCCTCCGCATGGCCCATCGCAGTTTGCGACCCGCCTGCAGTAGCTGCAGATGGTCAGAGCACGAGGCCCATGCAGTGTTGAGGCACGATAAGTCGGGCATTGTTGGGCATCGCGCCGCATCGTCGCGTTGCCTTACTTGGCTATCATGAGCACCGTGATCATCCCGACGCAGCGCAGCAGGAGTTGGCCTATTATACATACCGCTGGTTAATGCAGACTCGGAGAACGATGGGGTCAACATGGGGTCGATCGTACATATTTGAACATGGGGTGCTGCGGAGAAGGGCCACGGAAATATCTCCTGACGCTGGCACATGTTCTACAGAGACCGTAAATAGGCACCAGGGCCGTGGGAAGAAGGAGCTTGGTAGTGCCTCCATATATCTCATCTCAAGTGCTTCCTGTCTCTCCGAAGGCCTTTTCACAGCGACTGCTCTCCTCTCCGAACTTCGACCTGCGCTACCACACACAGCACATCTCTGTCGGCTTCATAGTTTTCTTTGGACTGGAATCCATTGCATCTATCCTCCGCTTTCGCCTTCCCACCCGCTTGCGATCGCCGTTCCTCGCCAGGTTCATCGCACAGAATTACTGCCTATCCTTTTCCCACCCACGGACACCCCATGCTTTGTTCAAGTGGTCATGTCCTACAATGAGAAAGCAGACATTCTGGCCGATGTGCCAAAACGCCTTGGTGCGGGACCACACGCCAACACTCCCTCGTATCTCCCCCCGCTCCCCCTCTCGCAGCTCTCCTCCCCCCTACCTGCGATCCCGAACACGCCGCTGTCACACCATACACGTTATGCGCATTTCCAAGACCCATACCTCCCGGACACCCCTTCAATCGCCATCTCCAGCTGGACTGCACCCTCACCAGCGTACACACTGCCGCGAGGAATTCGGGTAGCTTATCTGCTACGACCATGGATCCCTTTAATACTGTACGCTATGACGAGTCTTGGCTTCATAGCTGCAATCAGCTTCTGGAAAGTAGAGGTTTTCCAAGGCATGCTAACTCAGTCTGTCTCGAATGTATGGGCGTCACTGCTAACACTGTTTCACGCAATGTCAGGTTTGGATGCACTTTCGCATTGGTTGCAGTCAGACGTCTATCTAGGCTATGCTGTCATTTTCTCTCTCATCTTTATCACCACGTTCCGTGAGTGTTTTCTCTGGCTGTGCGCAGCAATTACCGCCCGACTGACTCGACTTGCGTAGCTCCTGTTCCGTTGTACTCCACCCTCGTTATTCTATCCGGCTATACTTTCGGTCCATGGACCGGCGCTATAATCTCTTATTGGGCGTCGCTCGCCGGCGCATTGGCTGTATTCATCATTTCACGCACATTCTTCCGCGGCTACATCTCCCGCTGGCTCTCCTCCACCATCGCAATCCAGCGTGTCGTATGCGCCATCGAGAAGCGCCCCAAGCTCCTCTTCCTGATCCGCCTCGCGCCGTATCCCTACAACGTCATGAATTGCCTCCTCGCAGCGTCGCCCAGCCTCACCTTGCGCACGTACACGACCTGCACTGCGCTCTCGCTCTTCAAGCTCATCATCCACACGAGCATCGGGAACTCGATCCACTCCTTCGCGGAGCTGCATACCAAGCCGCAGGCTGCCGACGACAACGCGCTCGGGCAGTACTCGACGATTGCCGGCATCGTACTGTGCTTCGCGATCTTCGTCTACCTCGCGTACGTCACGCGGCGCGCGGTGAACGACGAGCTCGCGGACGAGGACGCGGGCGTTACGGGCGCGGGCGCGGGCGACGCGCGCATCGCGTTCCTCACCGCTGGCGGCGCGAGCTACGACGTCGAGGAGCACATGGCGGAGACGCCACGCGGGCTCCCGCTGCTCGTGGGGCTGGGCCATGCGGACGCGGATGTGGTAGACATGCAGGCGCTCCCTTTGGAAGGCGAGCGGACGGACCGCGGACATTGACTACAGTTGACTGAACGGACAGTGGACTTGTGTATACTATAGCGTAGTTTAGCTGTGTAGGAACGATCCTTGCCTGTTGGAGACGGCGGGAAATGCACTTTCGTTTTTTTGATGCTGTCCATGGGTGCCGCCTCGCGCGTACAGGTGTCCGGCGCAGAGGGAGCGGGATGCTAGTGATGACTTCTGAGGCCTGAAGCTTGAAGAACCGTCCCCATCTGCCTGGCGGAGTATTAGTGTGCTCTTTGGAAGGGAGCCTAGATAAATTTAAATGGACGCTAGGCAGTAGATTTCTTTGTACACTGCAGTATCCCCCATTGCAACCCCTTCGCTCGCTTCTCGTCAAAAATCGGCACCGCCCTGATATGCGCTGTATACATCTTGTTGAAGCGCTTCCAATCGCCCGACGCTGCGGCGCATATCGTGGACACTCCCTCTCGTAACCTCATGCACGCACCATTCGCACATGATGCTTCTCGATCGTGTCGGCCGCGGCCACGTTCGCGAACTGTGTGCGCACGTTCCGACCGGCTCCATGAGCGCATCGACGCTGGACAACGGATCCCTCCGTTCTCCGCTGGGGGAGCGGGCCGCTGCCTGTGTGGAAGGCTCTGAGGGCGCTGTGGAGGTTGCAGGCGTCCAAGTCGGACTGCTCTGACTTTGGCGCACCCAGTGTGCCCGACGGCCATCCCATGGGAGACTCGCGACAACCGTGTCGACGGCATGGACGAGCACGGACAGCGCGTTGTCGTTGGACATGGCCGCGAGACAGCGGCTATACCACTCCGTGTATGGGAGATGGAGACGGACTTGGCGATGGTGCACGAAGGCGTTGCCTGGGTCGGCGGTAGACACGACGGAGCGACTCTGCGCATACTATCCAAAAGGTCTGATTGAATAAAAAGGCGAGCGAATCAGCGTGGCCACGGTATCTCTCGAACACGTAACTATCCGCATGTAGTGTCAGAGATTGAAATGATAGGTGGAAATTGGGAGGGCGATGGGATTATACGATTTGGGCTGGTTTGGGTCATCGTCCCGCCGACCGTACGGATCACAATGTGTCAAGCACCTTTGATGACGTTCCCTTCATTTCAATAAAAAAACCGAATCCTTCAAAACAAAAGATGCATACCTGGGGCGACTAGCCTGTCACAGGCTGTAAAATGAAACTCGATGCGTGCTTACTGCCAATTATTTTCAGTAAACGATGGGGGTCCGGCCCCGTTGCAACGACGAGAATTCGGCAAAGTCAAGGCTCAAGAAACTGGGGGGAAGCGGATAGATGAGCTGGCTCATCAGCTATAGTGTTATTTCAGAAACGATTCTGCCATATTTGAGACGACGAAAAATACTCCCTTGGGTATTGCCGCTGATAACGGTCATTTGTTCGACGGTCATTTCATTGACATTGCAATGGGGCCGGCGGATATGGCCAGGCGATAACTTCGTGAAAGAAATCGCCGACCCCTGAGGCCTGAATAGTCCTCGGGTTCTCCACACCGCACAAGTGAATCGTAGGGATAGCCGTTAAAGGCATCAGCCAATCACGGAGCTGTCAGAAAAACGCTTAAAAAACCACATAGTACTATCGGAAATTGACGGAGGGTCTTCAAATTTAAAATAGTCGAATGAGCACATGCTCTTACCTGCGATTGCGCTGATCATCACGTCTGTAACGTCAACACAACCGTGGGGATGAGGAGGCAGCCACCCACCTGTCTTCTGATTTGGTCGGGTCCGAACAAGCTCGAAATGCGCGCCGCCGGGTGCAAATTCAGAGGGGCAGTGACGGTTAGAAAACACAATTATTGAGAACCTGGCGGCATTACGAATGTCACAGAAAACAGCGACGAGCAGTCTGCATGGATCTTTCAGTTGGCAACGGTGTCTTCACAATACATCAAGCTCGCGACCATGGGCGGCAAGCATTCCGCGGTCAGGGCTTGAGTGCTGAGGGGAGCACATGCAGCTGGCGGCGTCGGCAGAATCCTCAACTTTGAATGGTGGTGACTAGATTAGGGTATCGGAGGTGTTTCCATAGCCAGATAGATATCAGTGTCTGAGCAGTGACCTACTAATTTAAAACAGATGATTATATATTGGTTTCTCCATGAATGTCTAGAAAGCCTGGGCCCAATTGGTGTTGTCAGGAAACACCCGACAGAACTCTTCGATGGAAGACGTTGAACTCACGGTTTGAAAGTTTGATGCCCCATAGAGGTGGTAGAAATGCTACATCAGTGCGGGACAGCACATGCCGTTGACTCAACAGCGCCACATATCGGTCTCGAGCATGGGACCCAAATGGAGGGCTCTCGGAGGGATCGTCGCCGGTGCAGTTGCCTTGGTGACTGACGTATGAGACTCGAAGCATGTAGTCGCCGAACACTCGTGAGCTTCTCGCTCAAAGTTTGATTGACTTGTAGAATTCTATCAACTGCGACAAAGGAGAAATCCGGACAGAGTAAGCATTCAACAGTCGCAGAGATGAATACATTGCGTTTTCAGGTGTTTCAGGTGGTAATACATGCTGTGTTCATTTAGGTTTTGGGAGCCTTCACTTGTGGTCCGAGTGTCCCAACGACTTTCCGGGTTGAACTCGGTCGCGGATGCGCTGCTTCTGTGCACAATGCAGACCCCGTGTCCAGTCACATTTACTCACCCGATGGAATGGACACTTACGAGTACTTTCAATTCTGGGAAGCCACCCTCGATCTTCCGGTCCCACACTAGGATGGGCGGCTGTCCCTCAAGAAACAGCCATACTCGGAACCTTCCCCCGGTCTCCTCAGAGTTCAGAGGAAGAATAGAAATCGCCTTCAGAAGGGGAGTGGGGAACGTGAGAAAGAGCTCGGTGGATACCCAAGTCGCTCTGTGTAGCCTGATAATGTTATTGTCAAAATTACCCATTGCAGACTACGGTCCACAGCACGCTTACCAGCGGCACTAAGGCATAGAACTGATTTAACACAAGTAATGTTCAAATGGGGTGGCACTCACCCTGTCGCAGAATTCGATGGTTACACTGGGGATTGGAAGAGGACTTGGGGGTACAAACGTAGAGGCATCGAGAGGATCATGAGGGGGATGTGCTGATAGGGATACGGCCTCAGGATTGATGCAGTCGACACAGGAGCCTGGGTCTGCCATAGTTGCAGTTGGACTTGAGAAATAAATATTGACCGAGTGCGGGTAAGCGAGCGACGCGTGTCACGAGGCTGAGCCATTCAAGTTCAACGCGTCGGGCCAGACGCGTGTTGCCACCGCCACCTCCTTCCTACCCCCATCCACCTAGTGTCCCAGTCGTTATCAGCACACTAGTCTCTCAGAACCACACTCTCAATTTCTAGCCTCCTCGAAGTTCACACCAGCACCAATGGAAAATGAACAAGACTTCAACATGGCACCGCCCTCGCCGACTTCTACCAGGCCACCCGTCATCTGGCCGGTTCACAGTATGTATAGGATTCATTGTGGTTTCAGAAGTACAATGAACGATCCCTATTCAGTTGAAGTGCGCATCTCGCTCTCAGCAACCTCGCGATTCGACACCATCCGCAACGCAGTCCACACCTACCTAACCTCCTCCTTGTCATATATCTATCTGCCATCCACCATCCAAGGCTGGGAAGATGTCCCACTTCTCGCCTCATCCGTCACCAGAATCGTCGCCTCTGAGTCACCATGCCCTTCACCATCCCTGCCCATTGAGCAAGTGGCTCTGCAGATACACGTCTATCAGCCATCAGACGCAGACGCCTTCGAGGAACTCGCAAGCGGAAGCGGCAGGGGAGAAGGCGAGGACGTCATGGCCGCGAGCGTGTGCGAGCTGCCGAGTATGGCGTGGGAGGGCCTCTGGGAAAGCCTCATATACTCCGACGACATCAAGGCAAAGCTCCTTGACTATATCTATGCCACGGTTGTCTTTAGCGATGCAGACGTGGACTGTACGTTTTTGTCCCCTTTTCACGTAGGCTTGACTTTGATCGTTGGGCTCGTGCAGTTAATGTCGTCTCTTGGAATCGAGTTGTCTTGCTGCACGGTCCGCCAGGAACAGGCAAGACGTCTCTCTGCCGAGCACTGGCACAGAAATTAGCCATACGCCTCTCGCACAGGTGAGTGTTACTGTCTGGTCTGCCGTGCGACTGTCTCGTTGCTCACTGAATGCGCATCCTAGATACTCACATGCACGTCTGCTTGAAATTAATTCTCACTCACTCTTCTCGCGGTGGTTCTCTGAGTCAGGAAAACTCGTGCAGCGTCTGTTCAGCAGCGTGATGGACATGGTCGAGGATGAAGAGACGTTCGTCATCGTCCTCATTGGTTCGTTGCCTTGATCACTCCCCGAACGAATATCTTCTCAAGCGTGCCACAGATGAGGTTGAGTCATTAACGGCTGCACGGGCAGGCGCGATGGCTGGGACAGAACCATCCGACGCACTTCGTGTACGATTTTGTTCAGGATGCACATGAAAGCAGTTTTCATATATTCTACTCGGCAGGTCGTCAATGCACTCCTGACGCAACTGGATAAGCTCAAGCATAAGAAAAACGCTCTTGTCATGTCTACGAGCAACCTTGCGAAAGCGATCGGTATGTCATCTGTAGAGGCCAACTTCACTGAACATTCACCCCAATATGTTTTATTCGTGGTAGACTCGGCCTTCGTGGATCGTGCCGACATTGTGCAATACGTCGACCTCCCACCACGAGAAGCAATATACGAGATCCTCCGGACGTGCTTGTCGGAACTCGTGAAGAAGGGTATAGTGGGTCCCATTGTCAGTGTCCTAACTACACTATCTAGACCTTTAGCTCACTACTGAGTTTATACACTAAAACACAGGACGTCCCCAGTCTCGCGCAAGCCCAGATCTACGAGCGCACCGCGAGTTTCTCACAGCCCGCTCCCCTATCCGCCGTCTCGCCTTCACAGTTCTCCGGCGCGTTCACCAACAACCTTTCCCAGGCGAGCTCCCACCCACACTCGCAGCACCCGTCCGAACTGGACACTCCCCTCACTAACGGACACTCCCCCACGCTCGATACGCGCGAGCGCTCGAAGACCGCCGCAATGCGGCTGCTCGCGCTTTCGGAGAAGTGCCGGGTACGATATGCGCCGTTGCACCGTATGCTCTCTGTGCTGACCGTGTCCATGCTCCCGCAGGCCCAGGGAATGTCCGGCCGCTCGCTGCGCCGCCTGCCTGTGCTTGCGCACGCGCGGTACATCGGGACGCTGCCCTCCCTCGTGCTCGCGCGGCCTGCGAACGGTGCGGCGCGAGCGAAGAGGGGTGCAGGCGCGACGGAGGTGGAGGTGTGGTTGGATGCGATGGAGCGTGTCGTAGAGGCGCAGGCAGTGGAGAGAAATCACCTCGAGCGGTGATCATGAGGTGGGCCCTTGTTTGCCTATTCCTGGCATATGACGGCTGATATGTTCGCGACTAGAACATTGAGGGTTCTGCATTCCTCCAGCGACATAATGTATATTGGAATTCAATCGTGTAGCAAGAAAATCCGGGATCAAACGAAGGTCAAAAGCGCAAGTGATGTGCTTTCCACTGTTCGTTGTCTGCCGGAGTATTTTTGTATGATACCTACCACCGTTCCTGTAATACAGAGCAAATCATGAGACCCATGGACAACGTTACGATCGAAGTTCGAACGTTTGTATGAGCGCTTGATTCCGAAAGCTGCACACCCGAGATCCACGTGTAGCCGGCGGTGCTTCCTGCTTTGCATTGGAATCGCTGCCAGTCACGGTGAAGCCACGCACTCATTACACAGCTGCAGTGGACAGAGCTTTCTTCCTCTTGTTCACCCTTGGACCGACCTAATTGCACATTCTGCGCTCTTCACGCAACGATGGCATACGTCTCCATTGAATCCGACGATGTAAGCCATACCCTGGTACCCTACCGCGACGTATTCTCATCGTATTGATGGCAGTCTCACCCCTTCTTAGCGCATGGAAGAGGGGCCTGACGGTCTCCAGTTTCAATGTAAGTCGTGGACTGTAACGGCTATTTCGTACGCATCCTCTGAGCCAATGCTCGTTGAATACAGCATTCCTCCAGACGGATGCTCGCGCAGAACAGACTAGTGGAGTAGGAGGCAACGCTGCAAGAGGTGCGTATGGAGAGAACTTGTTAGTCACCTCCCCAGGCCATATATCCTGCATTTCGGACAGGCTATATCCCAGACCGCGGCGTTCGCGGCGGTTTCTGGACGGTAGAATACTACCAGCCCTACTTCGACATCGACACAAAAACCGTAAGCCATGTCCAAGCCATGTCCAAAGTCATCCTATAACATCCACACCAGGTCCTCCGCCGATGCTACCTTACGCTTCTCCCACACCGCGCCTCCGCCTTCCTCACCGAACACCTGACGCCCGCGGCAGACCTCTACGGGCCCTTCTGGACGCTCACGACACTCATCTTCGCGCTCTTTGTCTGTTCGTCACTTGCATCCTCCATTGCTGTGTACCTCTCCGATCCCGCCTCCTCGCCCGACGCCGCGGTTATCGAGTACGACTTCGGGCTACTCTCAACCGCCTTCGGGATCGTGTATGCGTACGGTCTCGCCCTGCCCGTCCTGCTGTGGCTCGCGCTGCGCTATTTCGGCGTCGGCGAGTGGAGCATTGTCGAAGCGGTGGCGGTGTGGGGCTATGGACAGTTCGTGTGGATCCCGGTGGCGGTGAGTGCGCCCATGCGTGATCGCCGGCGGTGGGACTGATGATGGGATAGCTGCTGTGTGTTATCCCGGTGCCGCTGGTGCGCTGGATCCTTGTTGGGCTCGCGTTCCTCCTCTCCGGATTCTTCCTCGTGGCCAACGTGTATCCTGTCCTTGCATCGGTGCGTGCATCCGTTCAAGACATGCTCGAAGCGAATTCTGACTTTGCCTGGATGATGTGGTGCACAGGCGGACGCGAAGCCAGTTCGGCTCATCATCGTCTTGCTGGCTGTGCTCCATGCAGGCCTTGCGTTATGTTTCAAAGTACTTTTCTTCAGCTACTATGCTGTGAGGGAGATTGGCGTCAAGGACCCCATTCCATCTGTTCCACTGTAGTAGAGCTTTATTGACGCGCAGGTTGAGGACTTCGCGATGTAATGTGACGATCTCTGTCTCCGCAAAGCTTATTTAGACTGCGCAGCGACGTGAGAGGAGCGGCTTCAAGTTGGGATAGTAGCATATCCGAGGTAGCAGTACCGATGGGTGCCTCAAAACAACCGGAACCGCAATCGTAGGTAGTACCCCATGCCAGCGAGCAGACCTCCAATATGCCCGGCAGTATCGGTGGTTCCACGCTAGAATCTCATCAGAAACATCAACAACCACTGGACGACGGAAGGACGCACCTGGTCCTGCAGTGCGCTATAGCCATCCCAAAGAAAGACCCCACTGACAAACGCCCATGCTGGGATCGGAAGGACGGCGAAGAAGTAGAATTGAGCCCGTGGCATGACACAGGCGAAGAAGGATATAACAGCGTAGATGGCACCTGCGTCAATTGCATTGAATTGACTGTGCGCAAGATGTGAAGGCGAATACATGGAGTCAACGCACCACTCGCGCCATGGGACGCGTATTGCGGTTGCTTCTTCACGTTGTTGTGCCACCACAGGCTGCCGAGGCTTGCGGTCAGGCCACCTAAGATGAAGTTATGCGATTAGTGCAAGGCCTTACATCTTGCCCGGGGCACGTCGCAAGACCTACCTCCGAGATAGAGCGATAGGAAAGCAGTATTTCCCAACATCGCCATGACCGCGGGCGCCATAAAGTATAAGGTGAATGCGTTCATGAGGATATGTGCTGTTCCTTCATGTGAAAAGGCAGATGTCAGCAGTGTCCATCTGTACATATTCCGTTAGTGTCCCGCGCAATGAGAACAGGACCTCATACGGACATCCGACCTGCGCTGACATTATGCATGGATGCCGTGAAGTTGTTCCGCATCCACAGGTACATTCCTGGATCACCCGTACTTCTCTGTAGAATGTGTGCAAAAATGAGAGCTTTTAGTCTCGCGAATACCATCGACTGTACGCACGTATTTCGCGTATGCGAAACTCCACATCGCATATACGACACCGTTGAGTCCAAGCACAGTCCATAACAGGACAGTGCTAGGGATAGCATTCAGCCGCTCGCGAAATCTCTCCATGAAGAATTCGGTGGCCTTCGTGGATTATATGGCCCGCGAGGTGACGGCTCAGGGCGAGATGAGTTGGACGGAACCCTGGATATTCGGGACCGATGCGTAGCATTCCAGATTCTATCGGAGAAAAATTTGAGAGTGGTCGGTTGTGGTGCACAACTTCGTGATAGAAAGTCCGGGATTGCTACTGCCAGTGGGTGGGAAGTCGAGAATGAGCGAGGCACGTTGGTTGCGAGGCACACGCCCGGGCGCAAAACTCTTGCGCCGCACCAGGGTCTTGGATTCGATGTCCGAGCGATACCATACAAGGACGCAGTGGACGCTCGAGAGGATAAGAGCGAACCTTTAAAGAACGGAGCGTTCATATTGGCGGCTTGTCCATCAGAGTATACGATCGGACCCTAACCTTAGACTACCACGTAGGAGGTTGTTTGGCCTTGCTTGGCTGCAGCCTCTAAGATCACGTGTACTACGCCTTGAGAACCGGCGCATAATTCTGC
>JABYQE010000433.1:0-10922 GCA_022376435.1 Amylocystis lapponica
TTGGGACTGTGTGGCCACTGCAAAGATATAAGACTCTCCCGGAGATGTATGCCACATTCGAAGATTGAAGGTACGCCACCACTCATGCCCCGCCTATCTCGCCGCTGACCTCACCACATTGATAGCCCGCCGCTAGCGACCCTCCCGGACCACGACTTTGGCTATCCACCATCGACTTTCGACCTTGGCGACACGGCCGACCGACCTTCGATGGATGGCCACTGGACCCACCGCGGATATGTTCAAGACCACAGGACGCTCCCAGTGGCCACGGACGCGCAAGGTGTTATTTTCGAGAAAGATGCCTGTGGGCCACGATATCAAGACGCATTGTGGCGCACCCGGTGACCGGGAATAAAGATGCATATGCACAACGCAAAAAAATGAGTTAAAGACGCGGAGGCGCACAAAAAAGAGATAAAGACGCAGAGGCGCATACATCAAAAAAAAAAAGAGGCCGCAGATGCCCACAAAAACAAAAATAAAACATCCCAGGCGCACAGAACGGCCCTCTACTGCCAATCAGGGACGATAAATGTAAGCTGCATGAATTCAAAGGACACCGATAAACCTGTGCTGAAATGCTTTCCTTTAGGCCCTATCCTCATCTGCTCCCGTATCCAGGTGAGTGCCACTTTTTCCCCGGGGGCAGGCGGCCATCGCGGCCAGTGTCCGACACGGTGCCTGTCCGGACCTTTCCGCGGACCTCGGGATAAGTACCTCTGCGCCCGCCTATGCGCAGTTGCGCGGATGTCGACGCTAGCTCGCGCCGAACAGCTGCAGCGGACTGGCTAATATCTGGTCACTAACTGCAGCAGACTGCCATTGGATGCTGAATCTGTACATTTCGGGCAGGCGCTCGTTTGTAGTGCCATTAGTAGTATAGTTTCTTTCTGCAGCTATGTCGCAGTTGTACCTGGACGATGCACTCGCAGAGACCTTTGTGATTTCCTTGTCGGGATCGTTTCAGAATAAAAATAGTGATAGACACCTCGAGGGAATTTGATCCTACAATATCAATAAATCCAAGGGCATACCACCTTGGGAAGGCACCTGGCATGTGACCGACGCGTCGTTCAAATTTCACGCTGCGGAAATTGAATCATGTTGCTCCTGACGTCTCGACCGCGTGTCCAAGAACTCCAGTCGACCTGTGTACGCTCAGCCCCGCCGGCGTTGTTAAACGCTATGTAAAGGCACGCAAATGTCTCTACCAGAAACGAGCAACGGAACTACCAGAGGCTGAAAATCCATCATAGTGCCAGTACTTGGTCTACGCGGGGTCCAAAGACGTCGTGGCGTTGCTGGGCCAGTGTTCCTGACCGGCAAGGAAGAGAGCTGTAGATGCGTGGGTTGATCTCATAAGGTACTGAACTCGTAACAAGGGTTGTTATCTGCAGCTCTGCGATGGAGCGCCACAGTACTTGTCGAATGTCTCCGCACGATAATCCATACCTGCGTATCTTGACCCATCAAGTACTTGTTGGTGGCAAAAAGGCTTTGCGACTTGTCCGACTGGTACGCTATGGGTGGAGTGAATTGCAGATCACAATTCACTCCGCTCGTAGCGCGTCAATTGGTTTCATCGTGCAGCAGGAGGTCAGAGGTGTATGTCAATGTTGCCCGTCCCGCGAGTGCATGCTGGGGATCTCCACTGGTCTCATACTGGAGGTACGGGTGTAGAAGGCAGGGTGCGTGAAATGTGTCCGTCCTGAGTCAACGGATACTTGATCTTTCTTCGTTGGATATTGTTTAGGATTTGGTGGGCGGGAGAAGGCAGTCGTCCCGCTATAATAAATGATTTACTCCTTTTGTTTTGTATTCCTCTCTACACCAACAGACTAGCTACGGTCAAATCTGTACCAAACATTCGATGTTCTTCCTGTTCACCAAGTAAAATCATCGCACTCGACGGACAACTAAGACTGTACGTCGTTGATGGAACGAGACAAAAGAAAACTGGAGAGAAAATTGACATGGAGATCGTAGGTTTGCAAGACATGATTGTATCGAGTGGCTGGAGCGGGCGCTCAGCGACGCGGTGGCACCTGGCAAACGATGAATGCTGTAGGTAGCCAACGTACAGGTTGTGTTTATGAGTGGAGAGAAGTGCAGGAAGATGCTTGGTTGTTGGCTCTGGACCCTAGAAGGGCCAGCCGGAGAGAATATGAGCATTGTCGTCGTCGAATGAGTCGGGCTGTAGGAAGTGGAGGTCGGAATATTCCGTGGGTGTAAAACTCTCGTTTCGGAAAAGGTTCGTTGAGGCCCACTGAGGAGGAGGCAAGCATTCAGGCGAGAAGGTGTTATTGTTTGGATCCTGGGCGAAGTCATCCCATTCTGCGGGTGGAATATCCGTGAAGGGCTCCGTTGGACCTGGGTAAGATAGATTATGTCGTCAAGACATTGAGACACACCTCTAGAGCCAGCGCTCGACACGGGCAGATGTGTGGTGGCGTGGGTTCAGTGGCACGCTTACGGATGTTGTTCTCGCGAGATACTGTCAATGAAAGATCCATACCAAGTACATGATATTGCCGGACATACAACGATGTAAAAGGTGAGAGGAAATGCCGGATTGCTGAGCACCAGGCGAAAGCCTGAGTGAGATTGAATAGTACTGCCAATGTACTCACCCTAAGGAGAGGGCAGAGCTTAGAAAACCCAGTAGAGCAGTTCATGACGTGCAAAACATCAAAAGCAGCAACATGAATATACGGCAGTGTGAGGTGGATGGTTTGGCCTTGTGATTGCGATAACTATCCAATGAGCGGATTACAAAACAATGGCACAATAAACTCGCTGATATTCATCTGAAAAGTGACATACAGCTTAGAATACCTCACAAAGGATAGGGAATAACGTACTGAGAAGGTAATACTAGTTATTCAACATCTAGTAGCTCGCGCTGATCATGCAGCAACTGAATTTGTGCGACTGGAAGACGAGCGACAATCGTTGCCAGCGTCGACAGTCGAGTGTATGCAAACGCTGAGCATATGAAGCTAAATGTTCACAGCAGTAACACATTGATAGTGACGGAAGCTGAACATATGGTACAGTACAAGGCGCGCGTCGGTCGCACCGACAAGTATTGCCGAATATGGTATGCAGGCGCTTCTTCCAGAAGTACTAGTGAGCTTCCCTTGCAATTGCTTCCGTCAGTCGCCCACAGCTTCATATTATGGTTACCGCCAGCTGGCGCATCTGCCCTCTTGACGGAATACGTGTGACAAGACTCGTATCTTTCAGCCGAGAGGTACCGCACCTCGACGTTGGAGCCTGAGGTAGCCCAGTACCAGTACTGTCTGCCGCCGGAGTCGGTTATGATGACACTGCCCTTCTCGCATATGTGACATAGTCTGAATGTCGTCTCATTGAAGCGCCCCAGGGCCCCCAAGAAGCTCATGTGAGGCGGCAATCCTAGTAGACCGCCTACCCATGGTGCCGAACTGATCCTTCATTGGATGCGCCTTGACGGTTGTGGTGTGTTCTGGGTGTGTTTTGGGGTGTCATACATAAGAAACCGCCAGACAATTGGTTCCATTATCAGCTAAGTGATCACTCCTCTTGATTTGACTGGCTTATCCTGCTTCCTAAAACGGACCGGTGCGTTTTGGCTTATGACGAGGGCTTCCATGGCAATGCTGACTTTGTGGCGCGCAGCCGTGGACAGGAAAATGGCTCGTAATACTGCCTTGAGCCTTCCGGTCACTGATTGCCCGTATCTGATCAGATTATTCTCAACGAACACTAGACCGGGGGTCCGCTATAGGGATCCGTAATCAACAGGAAGCCGGATAAATGCGAGACACAACGGAGTGCCCCAAATCGTCAAAACCGGAGAACAACGGCGGCTCAAGAAGCTCATGCTAAAATGCTATGAAGCGGCAATTATAGACCGTCCAGTCATATCACCAAACTGGCACTTCATTGGATGCATTGTGACGGTCCCGGGTGTGTTCCGGGTACGTTCTGGGGCATACGACCGTATCGCTAGACAATTGGTTCCGTGATCAGCTAACTTCTCTTGATTTGACTGGCGTACGTTGCTTCCTAAATGGGCCGGTATGTTTTGACTCATGACGAGGGCCTGCATACTGACTTTGTGGCGCGTAGCCGTGGACAGGAAAAAAGCCTCTCATACTTCCCTGGATCCTCCAATCGTTCAGTGCCCGTACCTAGTTATATTATTGTCAACAAGCACTAGCCCAGAAGTCCGTTATAGGGACCCGTAATCAAGAGGCAGTCCACCGGGTAAATGTGAGTCACGGAGGAGTGCCACAAATATTCGAAACGGGCGAGCTTCGAATCCCACCGCAGGGATCAACTGATGGCAAGGGCGAAGCAGCATCCATGCGCCCAAGACCGCAGCCATCTGCTTCTTCTGTTCCCGAGCCTCGCCTTGCAACAGGAAAACAATGCCACAGCTACTTGGGGCACTTGATCTGCCTGATGAGGAAACTTCTTGTAGTTGTGGCGTCCAACGGGAACAGGCGTCTATATATGTTCTTTCTCCGCGACGTCCTTGAGGCGTTCAGCTGGCGCCCATACGAATGGTTATAAACGGGCTGCCATGGCTCGTTTCTCTCCCCATCCCCTTCACCCTTTCTTGCTTTGCTCACACACTCATCTTGGGACCCTCTCTTGCTTCCCTCATATTTATTCTGGCGACTTCACTGGCGACTCCGCAGTTTACATATGAGGCTTGCGTGAGTTCACCGGCGACTCTCCAGGATATTTCATTCACTAACCCCTCTTTTGTCTCCTTACCCGCAGTGAGTGTCGAACTGGGACTGTGTGGCCACCGCAAAGATATAAGGCTCTCCCGGAGATGTACGCCACATCGAGGATTGAAGGTATGCCACCACTCATGCCCCGCCTATCTCGCCGCCGACCTCGCCACATTGACAGTCCACCGCTAATGACCCCTCCCGGACGACTTTGGCCATTGACGTTCGACTCGACTTCGACCCTCCGGTCTGCGGCGGCATCCTCCCCTTGGCAACACCACCCTCGACCACAGACCCTCTACGGATGGACGGCCACCAGGACATCGCCCCGACATCGACGCTCCGGTCCGTGGCCGCATCCTCCACTTGGCAACACCACCCTCGACCCACGGCCGACTCACACTCAACTTGGCGACTTTACTGGTGACTCGTTTTGGTCCTCCGTGTGTATGCGACGCTTTCGTGAGTGCCTCAGCAACTCTCCAAGATATGTCATTCGCTTACTCCTCCTTCGTCCCCTTTCCCGCAGCGGATTGCGAACTAGGACAATGTGGCCACCGCAAAGACAAGACACGATGCTCTCCTGGAACTACACGCCACATCCGAGGTACGCCACTACTCGCCGCTCGCCCATCATTGATAGCCCGCCTTTAGCGACCCCGGACCATGACTTTGGCCATCGACCATCGACCATGGGCTTCGACACTCCGATATAGGGCGGCATCCTCCGTGTGCATGCGACGCTTTCGTGCGTTCTCCAACTAATTCTCCAGGATGTTCCATTCGCTTACTCCTCTTTCGGCCCCTTGCCCGCAGTGGATTACGAACTAAGACTGTGTGGCCACTGCAACGATACAAGGCTCTCCCGGAGATGTACGCCACATCCGAGGATTGAAGGTGCGCCACTGCTCGCGCCTCGCCCATCTCGCCGCTGACCTCACCACATTGATAACCTACCGCTAGCGACCCCGCACCACGACTTTGGCCACGGCCGCCCGACCCTCTACGGATGGAAGGCCACCAGGACATCGCGATCGACTTCGACACTCCGGTCCGCGGCGGCATCCTCCACTTGGCGACACGGCCGGCCGACCTTCGACGGATGGCCTCTGGACGCACCGCGGATAGGCTCAAGACCACAGGCCGCTCCCAGTGGCCACGGACACGCAAGGTGCTGTGGATTTTCGAGAAAGATGCCTGCGGGCCACGATATAAAGACGCAGAGGCGCACAAAAACGCGGCGCACGAGCAGTCGAGGAAGACGCCAGCTGATTGAGAGAAAGAAAAAGAGGCCGCAGATGCCCACCAAAACAAAAACAATCTATCCCACGCGCACAGAACGGCCCTCTACTGCCAATCCGGGACGATAAATGTAAGCTGCATGAATCCCAAGGACACCGACAAACCCGTGCTGAAACGCTTTCCTTCAGGCCCTATCCTCGTCTGCTCGCGCATCCAGGTGAGTGCCGCTTTTTCCCGGGGCCGGGCGGGCATCCGATTCGCGGCCAGCGTCCGACGCGGTGCGTGTCCAGGCGCGGCCGAGGATCAAGGTACGCCCCCACTCATGCCCCGCCTATCCCGCCGCTGACCTCGCCACATTGATAGCGACCCCCGGACCACGACTTTGGCCATCCACCATCGACTTTCGACCTTCGCCCATGGGCTTCGACACTCCGGTCTGCGGCGGCATCCTCCACCTGGCGACACGGCCGGCCGGCCGACCTTCGACGGATGGCCTCTGGACCCGCCGCGGACATGCTCAAGACCACCGGCCGCTCCCAGTGGCCACGGACGCGCAAGGTGTCGCGAATGTCCGAGCAAGATGCCTGCGGGCCACGATATGATACAGACGCATTGCGGCGCACCCCGGGCCGGTGACCGGGCGTAAATATGCGTACGCACAAAAACGAGATAAAGACGCAGAGGCGCATAGCCTCTAGAAAAGCGGCGCACGAGCAGTCGAGGAAGACGCCAGCTGAAAGAGAAAAACACGAGGCCGCGGATGCCCACCAAAACAATCCACAAAACATCCCCCGCGGCGCACAGGACGGCCGATCCGCGACGATGAATGTAAGCTGCATGAATTCCCAAGCGCCGATGAGCCTGTGCTGAAATGCCTTCCTTTAGGCCCTATCCTCATCCGCTCCCGTATTCAGGTGAGTGCCATCTTTTCCAAATGGTAGCACAGTTATTGGACGTCGGATCTGTACATTTCGAGCAGGTGCTCGCCATTCTCCGCATGCATGTGTAGTACTTGCGCCAGGTCTTTGTTCGTCAAGAATTCACGGTACGTATACTCTCGCGTACCTTCTTTGCATGTACGAATTGAGCAGTGTTCGTAGCGCATGTACATATTGTACACATCCAATTTCTTATATACCTAGATTGGCGACGCCCAACTCGCATTCCCTAATATGTACGTACTGCGTAGATCGCGATAGAAGAACGAGTAGTCGGAAGCCCTGTATAACAACTCTACGTACAAAAGGGCTGCGCAGGCGGCGTCAGTCTGTAAATACAGAGATAAAATTACAGCGAACATAGTATATGAGTCTTAGGGTAACGGCGCGGGCGTGCTGCGGTGGGGCACATGCGATGCGATGCTGTGAGCAGGTATGAGAGGTCTTGATGCGTATGCAATGCGACGGGGCACAAGAGACTGAAGATATGGTGCGGCGAAGAGTGTGACATGCAGAGTGAAGTGAGGGGAGGGCACGTCTACGAAAAGAGGCAGGGCTAGCGGGCTCGAAAGGAAGCGCTCTAAATACCAGGCGCCACGCATCGCCCGTCTACGCCACCTCCCTGCGGCTGAGACTGGGCCGCAGAACACCGTCCGGGCTCTGCTCCTCCACGTCCACCCAGCGCACCTGGCCGCCGACATCTGCAGAGACAGACGCGTGCAGCTGCGTGCGCACCGCCGTGAACATCCGCTTGGTCATCGGCGGTTTCTCTCGCTCCCGCTCGCGATCCATCTGCACGCCGAGTCCCACCGGCGGGCCGGCGATATGCTGTGCGTGCCGCTCAAAGATGGGCGAGGGCGGATTGAGGGTGAACGGGGAGGGCGGGACGAGCGCCGGGGACGGCAGCGCGCGCAGGGCGTGCGTCTTGGCGCTCCCGAGCGCGTTTTCGACGGGCGTCGCGTCCGGATCGCTTGGGGGTGAGGTGGGGTACAGCGCGGAGAGTGGCGGCGTCTGTCCGGGGTCGCTTGTGGGCATGCGTTGGGAGAAGTAGGCTGAGGCAGGGACATTGAAGTACCCGGGGTCGCTAGAGTCGTGCTCGGGCTCGTCGGAGCACGGTGGGGACGGGAGGCTGCTCGCGACCGTGCTTGGGGCGTCGCTCTCTGCGTCGGTGTCTGTGTCTGTGTCGCTCGCGTCGAGCGAGGGCGTCGAGGAGGGCGGTGGGGAGTGCGTGGGGGTAGATGCGTCCTGTGTTGGTTCTGGGGGCTGAGCGGATGGCATGGGTTCGGGTTCGAGTACTTCGACGCCGAGGGGGAGGAAGGTCATGTTGAACCTGTTGGAAGGGGGTGGCGCAGACGGGGCGACGGGAGCTGACTCGTGCGGCTCCTGCACAGGAAGTAAAGGCAGGAACGCGAAATTGGCTGTGCGCGACGGTGTGGATGGCGAAGTGGGCGGAGATACGGGCGACGCGGTCGTGCCGGCAGGAGACCGGACCTGCACTGTTAACGCGGGCGGCTTGGATGGCTGTGGCGTCTCGGGAACGGAGGACGAGGGAAGCATGTGGGGAGGCGGCGACGACGCGCGGTTGTCGAGGAGAGGGAGGAGACGGATGGGGACGGCGTCTAGGTAGGGGAGGATTTCGGGGTCGAGGTCCAATGGGTCCTGGCGGCGGTTCCTCCAGCGGTCGGGAGTGCGTGAGGGCTGGGCGGCGAACCTGGAGACAGGAAAGGACGGAGGGGGGGTGGCAGGGGCGGAGGTGGTGAACGGCTGGCGGTAGGTGGGGCTCGGAGGAGTGCGGGGGAGAGTGAGCCGGAGCTGCTTCAGCTCGAGGACGTCTCTGGAAAAAGAAACGGGGTTCAGTCAGACGGCCGATCGCGAGCAGAAACAGGGTGCCCATGACGTCGTCGTCAATTGCCTTATTAGGTAACTCGCCGTGCGCACAGCCTGAGAAGGCAGACAGACACAGCGGTACTCACTGGTACGACAGTCTCGGCGTCACCGGCACAGGAGACCGGTCCCACTCGTCCGCAAAGAACACCTCCTCCAGCTCTTCGTCGCAGAACGACACCGCCTTCCGCATCCCAGGCCGCGTGGCGTCTTCTGAGCATGTCGGCGATGTCCGCCCCGACCCCCCTGGCGTAGACGGTGCGCTCGGGTCGGGCGTCATCGGCGGGCTCACTTTCAGACAACTCTTCATCGTGGGCGGGCTCGGGCAAAGTCGGGGGCGGGCGCGTGTGTCGTGTCGGTCGTACAGCCAGCGCGGCGATCCTGTCGATGGTGGTCGTCAACTACTGAGGTGCACGATACAGCTCGCGAGGGAGGGCCGGGCGGATAGTACTGGGCGGAATCTCTTCAGCAGGGCAAAATACTTGAGCATCCTCGCGCACCCCACGTGAGCCGCCCAGGGTGAAACCGGAACCTCCACTAGCGTCTACTCCCCGCCTGCCCTTCCGTCCCGACAGCGGCGGAACGATGTTGCTGCCTTCCCGCCGACAGCGGCCGATCCTGTCTTGCAGACATCCGTCGTGGTCGACATTGAGAGTGTGCACTAGCAGCCTGTCCTTCGCCTGCTTGATCAAGAAATTCCCGAAGACCTGCCCAGATGGCGTCTCGATGCCGCCGGGGCGTTGTCCCTCACGTTCTGCCATCGGATTGATCACATCATTATATTGGCCTCCTAGCCTTTGGATGCATCCTCTCGAACAAGTCTGGTGTTGCTATTGGCTTTCGACGTGCGATATTGGCCGAACCTAGTGTGATACTAGTATCGTCGTACTCCCCCAAGCGCTTGACCATTGACTCCCCCATTTCCGCATTATATTGGGCAGATCGGGGGCTCTGCCAAAGCGACTCAATTCACCAGCCCATAGCGCTCCTTGGCCAGTTTCGTTGACCCTGATCCAGCTATCACACAGAGGCAGCTGTCAGATGGCGCGTTATTCAGTTGAGTGGACATGGCTTCTTGATTTCTCCATTGCACACGCGAGGCTGCATGCGCCATGAGCTGGACGGTGAGTCTCTTGTGAGTCTCGAACCTGTGGATGCAACTGATTAGTGCCTTATGACCTGTGCAGGCAGTGACCATGCGCTGCGGGATACGCTGCACCCTACACGTAGTCTCCTCTATTGAGTCGCAGAGACCTAGGTCTCCACCTCGCAACAGTAAACGAGGTGCAATTGACTTTGAGCAGAATGTCTCTGGCAGTCGTGATGCGAAACGCAAG
Organism: Amylocystis lapponica; assembly: GCA_022376435.1. Lineage (NCBI taxonomy): Eukaryota > Fungi > Basidiomycota > Agaricomycetes > Polyporales > Postiaceae > Amylocystis > Amylocystis lapponica. The sequence continues at coordinate 10,132 of JABYQE010000433.1, forward strand.
CAGCCAGCCCCAAAGAAGATCTTGTCCCTACGAATCTGCACATTAATTGCTTCGCGTCGACTTTGTCGCAGGCGCCACTATTCCGACGACTGGAAACTACTCATGGGCCAGCCTCAACAAAAACGGTGTCTTGACATTGATTGACTGCGTTGTCCTCCTCCAGAGTTATCTTGCGAGGGGCAAATCATGCATCGCAGCTGCCACACGGGCGACTTGACCCTGTTAAATGCGCGCCTGGGATATTGCTTCCGGCACCGGCTTAGGAAGTCGTTCCACTGTTCTCGTACAACTGTCCGCGGCACTAGTTCGGGAAAACTGAAGCCATCCACGGCCCGCCATAGCAATGGCATCGTGCAGCTGCGGACATGGGCCCCCTTCTACTGATAACACATCGGACGAATCGAGAAGGTTTTTGATATAAAATACCTGTACTCCTTGTGCTTACTTTCTCTGTTGTCGCAGGCACAACGCACTTGCAGCACCACCGAGGACGCGAGGGCGCCGTCAGTACACGTCCATCGCCTTCTTGAACCGGCTTCCCGATAGGATGGCCCTGTACTGCTCGACGCGGACAAAACGTCCGATCGATCTAGCGTATCGCTCGAGAGCGTCCTGTGCTCGGTGCGTCAGAGCCGCTATAAATACCGCGCCGGTCCCACTGACAAAGGTCCCCATCGCACTTCCACGCTTTCGTGCCGCGGTGTGTCAGGGTCTCCATGCCGCCCCTTAATTGAGTGTGGGCGTGGGTCCGTCCTGCGTCGCGGTAGAACGACCGAGGCGGCCGTTTCCAT
>JABYQE010000434.1:0-10902 GCA_022376435.1 Amylocystis lapponica
CATAGAGAGAATGTGCGTGGAAAGCACGTTTCTCCGGCCAGGACATCGACGTCTGTTACGACTGCAGAGAGCATGGCGAGGATTCCCACTGGCCCGCGCCTGGATAGACAGCGTTTGTCCAAAGTCAGCGGGACTGCGACGTCGCCGATAGAAGACGCGAGCCCGGCTACAATCAGTCGCGTGCAACCACTTGTATCGTATCCGCCACCGCCGTCTGTGCCGCCGCCCCCTCCGCCATCGGTCCCACCTCCTCCAACGTCAAACCCGCCACCTATTCCACCGCTATCCGACATACCCGATTCCAGCGTTGTGCCAATGCCCGAAGCCGGGCCTCTAGAATCGATGCTTCATCTGCGCAGAACCAAAACCAAGCACCGGTAGAAAACAAGGCTGGGGCTGCAGATGACAGACGGAAAATATGGGCTGATCATGTCGAGTGAGTACTACATCTTTGGCGTCAGAATTTCAATCCCCTTGCCCCTTGATTTTTCTCCCCCGCCTGCGTCTCGGCACGTGATTTTAATTGTTCCCGGGGAACGACTTCCTTCATGTTCGTTGCGATTGGTAAACCGATACATGCTAATATCACCGCAGGTCCCTCTCGGCAGCCGCGGTCACTCGCGTGGAGATCGCGCAACTCGATGACCAGCTCGCATCCCTCACCCGCCTCGTGCAGTCGTCAGGGTTCGCCGTCCTCCCCGCGGACGCGCGCGCACGCATACAGGACCAGATCCTCGATCTCCAGACGCGGCGCGCGGAGAAGGGTGGCGCGCTCCAGCGCATCATCGCGCAGCTTGCGCAGACGAACAGCTGGCCACTGGCGGCAGACACCGCTGGCGGCAGTCACACCAAGCCCAGGCCGCGCTCGCGCTCGCGATCGCCCTCCCGGGTGGACCTTGGGGCGCAGATCGTTGAGATCAAAGATGCCATGGTACAGCTGAACGAGCTCCTGGTCGGGGCGAGCAACCACGTTGCTGCACAGCGGGCGGAAAGAGAAAGTGCGGCGATGGAGGTGGACGAGGATCCGGGCCCATCGCGTCTTTCGGCAGGGCCGTCTGTCGAGCTGGAGGAACTCCGACGTAGGGTCGCTGCTATCGAGGAGCGTCTGGCGGATGTGGGGAACGACCTCGTGCACCGCGAAGGCGAGCTTCCCGACGAACTGTATTCTTTGGTTGAGGAGAAGGTCCACACAATGATGTCTGCGCATCAGGCAGAGCAGAACCGCGCTGCAAAGCAGGATCGGCTCATCGAGTCCCTCCAGAAGGAGCTGAAAGTCTCTGGGGAGCAGTCTGCAATGCTCGTGAAGGATGTCGGTGCGCTCGCACGACGCACGGACGCTGTGCATGCCGAGAATGTACATCTACGCGACGAGAACGCGGAGCTGCGTGCCATGGTCAAGCAGGTATCTCTACTCTTGTACTGCATTTTCATCACATCTGAGGCTTGATTACAGCTTCAAGGGGTGCAGACAGAGAAGATGGAGGTAATGGACAGCAACTTGCACGCACTCATCGCAGAGGTCAAGGCTCGCCTCGAGATCACGTCCGGAGCAGTTCCCGCACCTGTTCCGGACATGGAAGATGTCCTTCGCCACGTCACACCCCCACTCATGCAGAAGGTTCATGAGGAGCTTGGCCCAATCTTGGTTGAGCTGCACAAGACGATTCGGGGGATGCTAGATGCACAAAACACAGAACTACGTGGGACAATCTTCTCAAAGCTCGCTGTGACCTTGAAGATGGTGGAGACGGTGCAGGCGTGGGCGGACAGACTCGGTGTAGCTGGCGCGGGGAGCGTTGCGCATCGCCAGCCTGGTGCACACTGAGGTATTCATTCCTCGGTATATCTATATCTACATTATTTTCCATCCAATGTGCATGTCCCTTGTGCGACCCTTGTGTTGTATACAGTTGTACACTACATATACATTAATCATTCCTAGAACTTGGTGGCTATATAGTTGGTATGTACAATATCATGTACATGCGTCGTGATGCAGGTGCCTCGAGGCTACGACGCGCGAATCATCTATAAGGAGTGGGACGAGGGGGTCAGTGTGGCGCGCGTAGCGCGCGTGGAAAGCACATGGAGCGCACATGGAGCGCACGCGGAGCGCACGCGGAGCGCACGCCAACCACGTTCGCCACATGGCGTCCACGCGCGCTGCCCACGTCCCATTCCAAGGGCCAGGCAGGTCACGGGCCAGCGCGCGCGTCAAGTCCGAATCGGGAAGGATAACAATACTTACCTGTATATTCACAAATAAATGCCTGCAGACCACAAATATACTTCCATCAAAGCTGTCCACTGTAAATGTCTGCCACCTCAGCATAAAAATGGGACCATAGGCACATGCCAGACACTCCAGAAAGTCATTGAACAAATGTTTCACCTGTGGATCTCAATTGCAACATCCAACTGGCTTAAGTTGAATTTTCCAGTGTCCAGTGCTCCAGCTCATTTGTCACAACACTATTTTTATATTTTATCTCTTCTATTACAGCTACATAAAATATACATTCAATGATGAAGCCATGGGAAGATTTACATTGACATGCAAAACATGTAGCTTCTTCTCTTCCATATATAGGGAAACTGGGAAGTAAAATTCATAGGACTTGCAATGTTTGTGACATTGTCTCTTCTCAATCAAACTGCAGTCATACAATATTCAAAACACCATGCTGTAATAAAGCCACGGGAACATCTACATTGCTTGAATTCAATGACACAAACTAATTTACATCTTGGATTGAAGACATGACCACAGGAAAACCATAGACTCTTTGTAGACTTGGCCCTAAGTGATGTGAAGTTCCACATCAATGCACAGCAAAGCCATGCAATACAACATAAAGTATAGTCACAGGAAAAATAAAACATAGCCACAGGAAAACATAGCCACAAGCAAAAATACAGCTATGGGAAAAATAAAACATAGCCACAGGAAAAATACAGCTACGGGAAAAATACAGCTACAGGAAAATATACTCATGGGAAACAACATCATGATAGCCTCTGGATACAAACAGGAAAAAACATAGTGATGGAAAACAACACAGTCTCAGAAAACAACATGACCACAGGAAACTATATAATCATGGGATACAACACTGTCATGGAAAATTACATAGCCACGGGAAACAAGACAATCACGGGAAAATTGAACTATATAGCCACAGGAAACAACATAGTCATGGGAAACACAATAATCTGTTGTATATATAAATCTCCAAGACCATTAATGCATGGCGAAGCCATGCACACACTATCAACAATGACACCCATGGCGAAGCCATGTTGAATAACCTTCCGTGGCGAAGCCACGGGTAAAAAAGCCTAGTGATCAGTTGCTTCAAGTTCGTAACGGCGTTCTCATCCTGTTGTGGCGTTCAACGTGCCCCCGTTCATCGCCCTGAACTCAATACGAGATGGCCTGGTATCTAAACGCACCTCAGGCTCGTCTATTGTCTCACCGTCACTACGCGCGTGTTAGGAAAAGTGTTTGTTATCGGCGCCAACGTTTCATGCCGACGGTGATTCAAGCTATTCGCCTTGTGAGTCTGGAATTGTTCTCGCAAGAATAACTGCCCTTGTTTGTGTCTTCCACTGGTTGTGTAGAGACATGGAAACAACTGTGGCGTGCACGCTTTATAACCAGTGCCACGGACGGGCTCCCAGTCACGATAATTCCACCGAACATGTCACTCGTTCATCACCTCATTCCCTGGAATAAATACAAATCAGTACGTGTATGTGTATGTGCTCTTGGTCCTATTTTAAGCATGCTGACGAACGTATTCAGGCTCAGAGCACCGGATGGAGACAGTTGCGGCCGTACGAACGCAAGGACGTTTCAAGGAACACGCAATGTCTACTTTCTGGCCATCGAAGCATATCCGTGTCCATTCATTCAATCCCCTCCGAGATTCTTGGGTATATATTTGTCCTGGGGTTTTGCGACGCTCTCTGCGAGAGCTGCCGGAACACACCGCGGTACGAACCACTGGCACTGGACTGCACTTGTTCCGAGCCTTGGGAGGTCCTAGTCTCCAGAGTGTGCGACTCCTGGAGAGCAGTGGCAGCAAAGGTTCCTCTGCTATGGAGCCGACCCCTAATTACGGTTGACAGCAAGCCCGAGAAGCTGCGTTGGTACACAGAGCATTCGGGGACGTGCTCCCTAGATGTTCGTATATTCCTTCATGTCGAGGAGAAGTCGACATGTCCAGGTGGCCTTTTGGATCGCTTGAAGGACCTTTACGCCGCCTGTGATCGCTGGCGCGAGTTCCATGTTGTCGCCACGGATCGTGCGGTTCTCGCGACGGTCATGCATTCTCTTGTGTCTCTGCGCACGCCTACTCTCGAGGTTCTGCATGCCGAATATTTTACCGCTACCCCTGACGATCCCGATGCTCCTGGGCTATCTTTCCCTCAGACGCTATCCCTTCGCGACGCATTCCGTCTGCGCGACGTGCGGCTTTGCGGTTGTGATATTCCATTGATCACATCGGAGCCTACGAAGGACCTCGAATCGTTTTTGGTTGTAACTCACGGTGTATCCTATCCGGCCCCAGCATTCCACCACATAATCGCCGCGTCGGCTTCAACTATTACTCAACTCACTCTGGGTCATGTCCACCCTCCTGATTCCCACTTTCAGTCGTTCCCCCTTCATTTACCCCGGCTGGTCGTCCTGCGTGTAAAGGGTATCCTCTATATGGTCACGGTACTGCGGAAGCTGTCCGCACCCGCCCTCCACACACTCCACTTGGAGCACTTGCATTTCATAGAGGACTGGATCACCGACCGCTTCCTCGAGACCATGCGTATGCTCGCCCCCGGCTCATCTAACAGACGCTGCGGGAAGTTTCCAGAGCTTGACGAGCTCGTCCTGTCTACCGACAGCTCTTCAGAATTGCCGGAACTGCTGGACAGCCGTCTACTGGCCTTTCTAAGATGCTTCCCCAGTCTACAATCACTCTCTTACCAGGGCCCCGACGCCTACGAATTCATCCAGAATTTTACAGCTGCGAGCATTAGTGTCCGCGGCCGCCGCTCGGCCACGGGATCCTTCTCTGCCCTCGTTTTGCCCCGACTTGGCTCGTTTACCGTGATCTTGTCCAAGCATCCTGGGGAGGAGCTGCCGGTGGCTGGCACCACCGTCAGGCGAGTCGATTGGATTGCAGCGCTGGCGGCTTTAACCGACGCCCGCCGGGCGATGGGCGCGCCTTTGAAGGGTCTGATGTGGGACACGCGCTGGTTGGAGGACTACCATTGTGTGAGGGACTTTCCGTGGTACGTCCTCTCCTGGTGGCAGCTGCTGAAGATGAGGCTCGGTGGTGTCGAGGTTCTCGCGACGAGAGATATTGCTTTGCGGATGTACGAGGAGTTCTGAGGCGGACATGAGCGTGTTGGACACGAACGGTGCCATATGTCTTAGGATGATGTCTAGTCTATGAGCCATCGTGGTTGTAAATTATCGTTTACTAGTAAACATTTCCAGGATCATGGCACAGGAGTCATAAGTGGATTCTTGCAGTGACTTCTGTCATGGATGGGTAATCACTTGTCTGAATCTGCCTGTGCGCAGTAGTCTACAGTTGTTACATGTTATTATCCCCCATGTCTCTTCCTACAACGATGCGAGCGATTGTCTGCCCCAAAGCACCAATTTCACCGTCTGAGCTTGTCTACACGACCACCCACCCGGTACCTGCGCCGAAGGCGGGCAATGTCCTCATCCGCGTCAAGGCCTATGGCTTGAACCGTTCAGAGCTCTTCACGCGCCAAGGGCATTCGCCTGGAATCCAGTTCCCCCGTGTCCTCGGCATCGAGTGTGTCGGTCTTGTCAAGGACGCCGCCGGCGACACTCGCTGGAAGGAGGGTGACACCGTCGCCGCCATCATGGGCGGGATGGGCCGCCAGTTCGACGGTGCGTGCGTGCGTGTGCAAGACGCGTGCCGAGCCTCTCTGAGACGACCACAGGCGGCTACGCCGAGTACGCCCTCATACCGCACGCCTCAGTCTCCCCCCCGATCAACCTCCCCGCGAGCATCGGGTGGGCGCAATTCGCAGCCATCCCAGAGACCTTCCTGACCGGTACGCACACCGCCCTTCGCAGCACCGCAGCCCACCTGACGCGCGCCGCGCACAGCATGGGGCACGCTCGCCGAGTCGCTGCGTCTCCGCCCGGAAGACACGCTGCTCATCCGCGGCGGCACGACGAGCGTCGGGCTCGCCTGCGCCGCCCTCGCCAAGTCGACACTCTTCAGCCCCGACCGCCAGCCGACCGTGATCGCGACCACGCGCAGCGACGCGAAGGTGCGTGCGGCCAAGGCCGCCGGCGCGGACCTCGTCCTGATTGACGCGGCCAACTCGGTCAGCGACGCGGTCAAGCGCGCGACGGGCGGGCGCGGCGCGGACAAGTGCGTGGAACTGGTGGGCGGCACGACGCTCGCGGATTCGGGCATGAGTCTCGCGCCGGACGGCGTCGTCTCAATGATTGGCTGTGTGTCGGGCGAATGGACGGTCAAGGACTTTGACCCGATGACGACGCTCGGTCCCGGGAAGGTTAGTCTGCTCCGACTCTTGTCTTCTTCGCTATGCGGGTGCGCGCTCAGCTGGCTGTCCGCTAGCATCTTACGATATGGAGCTCGCATACACTCGACATCTCGAAGGCGCCACTGCAGTGGATCGTGGACGCGGTGGCACACGGTGAGATCAACCTCGGCCTGGACAAAGTATTCAAGATGGAGGAGACGGGTGCGGCGCACGCATATATGGAGGCCAACTCTGCCTCCGGAAAGGTGGTCTGCGTCGTCGACTGACCGACGAATATATAATGGACCTTCGGTGTAGCAGCTGTACCACCAGGTGTACTTGTAACTCGCACTTCCCTCATCAGATAGTCTAATCAAAGCAATCGACACGTGAAGCCAAAAGTCCGGGACAGAAATGATGTACGACTACACAGGGGAGACGGCGGGGGCCTGAGCAAACGACAGAAATATACTTCAGAAATGTCATTAGATGATCGTGAGGCGGTGAGGTGGTATATCAATTGATTGTGATGGTCTGGACTGCAACTTGCCATGCCTTCATGGGCACTCTAATTCTTGCTCCTTCAACTCCTCCTCCAGGGCAAGGAGCCCTTCGGCCGTGAGCGTCGGGATCCCGGAGTCGATGTCACTCTCGAAATATTTAGGCGTGAACCTACGTCACAATACGGTCAATCACGGATACGCAGGAGCAGATAAGATCACAGCAGCACTCACTGCACGCCCTTGCGCTTCCGTTCTGCCGCCTCGTCTCTCTGTCTCTGCTCTATCGTGAGCTTGTGCTTCGTCGCCTCGCCATACTCCTTTGACAGCAGCTTGCTCGTCACATTCTCCCACAACTTCCTGCTCTCGTCCGGCAGCTGCTTCTCCAGCGAGCGCACCGCCTTCGGGATGACGTGCAGCGTAGACAGGTCCAGGAGCGTCGCGTGCGCGCTGCTCGGCGCGTCCTGGCGCTTCCAGCGGATACGGTGCTTCCACGAGCCGTCGAGCGTCGCAAGGACGCGCGAGCGCGGGACGTGCTTGACACGCGTCCACTCGAGGTGCTGCGTCTCGTCGGGCTCGTACGAGTGGATGACGCCCTCGAGCAGGAAGTGCGCCTTGCCGAGCCACGACTCCTCCTTGTACTCGATGATCGCGCGCAGCTTCGCGCCGTCCGCGCCGCCGCTGCACGTCACGATCGTCGCCTCGCCCATGGTGATGTAGAAGCTCCCGCGGAACATGCCGTTCACGGCGCCGACGGGGTGCGTGATCTGGTACGTCTCGCCCGCGCCCGCGCCGTCCGTGAGGCGCACGAACAGGCCCTTGTTGTACGAGCCCGGGACGATGCGCAACGTCGTGCCGGACACCTTCGCGGAGATCTGGTCGACGCCCGTCAGCTCGACGCCGCGGCTCGGGCACTTGGCGTAGTACGCGGAGATGGGCGGGTGGTGCGAGACCTGCTCGGTGAGGTACGCGATGCGCACGCGCGGCGTGTCTGGCGCAGCGGGCGCCGTGCCTGCCTCGAGGAGCGCGGCGGCGTCGTCCGCCAGGTTGAGGTTCGACATGTCCCCGTCGAGCGTCGTCTGTGAGAGGTCGGGCGACGTCGCGGGCGTGCTCTTCCCAGGCGTCGAGGCGCCCTTGGACGTCAGGCTGAGGCCGCTTGTCACGCTCTTGCCGCTCCATCCGCTCATGATGCTCGCCGTTTCGGACGCCGGCGGGCGCGGAGACTCGCTGGGAGTAGGAGTCAAGGTGGAGTAGTTGGACTCGGCGGCGGGTGGGGCGAGGTACAAGTGCTGGATTGGAGGATCGCAGGGGTCCGACGGATACACAACAGGAATGACATCCCAGTGGGAACGGAAATGCTCGCCAAGGACAGAATTGTACGGTTTGCAAACCTTGCCGCGCTGAAGGCACTGGTTAATACACGCGTGCGCAGAGGCGGCTCGGACCTACAATAAACTTGAGGTCCTTGGAGAACGTGAACCTGAGGACCGCGAGCATGCGCTCAAACGGATCCTCCGAGTCGTTGATACTGTATTGTGACGCATCGATCAGAACATATCGCACCGCAGAGACAAAGACCACTCAACGCAGCGAATAGGTCCGGTCTATCCAAGTAGTGCCAGTACTCTAGATTCGGAATGGGCTCCAGCAGGGAAGCAGGTAGCGACAAGCGCCTACGCAGGGCGTATCAGTACGATACACGGAGCCCGAGGCCCTCTGAACATACATCGCAGCAATGTCTTTCACCCCAAGACACCTCTTGAGCAGCTGCACGATCATCTTCAGCTTACCACTCTCCCCAGCGTCCGCAGCATCAGGAACCGATATGGCCTGTGCCGCACTGTCGTCGTCAACCTGAACACTGTCATCCTCCACTGGTGGCATGGCTGTTCCGTGTGAGGGCGGGAACGAAAGTGGTAGGAAAGAAAGAACGATGAAAGGTGCAGTCGAACAGTCTAAGAGACCCCAGGTCACCGACTCTGCAGGATGAAGTGTTGCAAGTAAATAAACGCTCGCTGTACGCTTAGCTATATGGGCGGAGGGGCCGCATCGGACAAACCCGCAACGTAATCGTTATGTACCGCTCCGGTCCAGGATTCTCGGCGCAAATACATCTTCTATGTGCAAGTACAGTCTGCACCGCTGTTAATATGCAAACTATGGAATAGGTCGACGAAGCCGTGGAGGCTAGAATTCTTGGATATTGAAGGACGAAAGTAAAGACTTGTGTCGAAGATTTAAAAAATTGGTTCGACCCGGGCTCGAACCGGAGACCTCCTGTGTACACAACCTTGACCCACAAGGTTTGTGAGACAGACGTGATAACCAACTACACCATCGAACCATACACAAATGGTCCATGGGCAACAATAGATCCACTGCTGCAATCCGATGACCATCTAGATCTGTCGTCGTCGTTTCTCGGGATCCGAAACCACTTTCAGAAAATCTGGTTTTGTAAGAATGACTATGATCGCGTAGGCATTCTGTCAGAAACATATACTTGCCACTGATTGCAGTATGTCCAGGATGATATGTGACTTCTTCCATCCAAATGTTGGTGGAGTAGAGAATCACATATATATGCTCAGTGCCAATCTCATACGCCGCGGACATAAGGTATGTTCCTCTTCACTGAAATTCTGAGTCGTCGACATGCATCACAGGTGATCGTTATAACGCATAGCCACCCGCCTGATCGTGTTGGGATCCGTTGGCTCTTGCCATCGTTGAAGGTCTACTACGTGCCATTGGTCACCATCGCCTCTTCCGCAACGTTGCCAGATTTTCTCGCGTTCTTGCCGTATTTGCGGACAATTGTGCTCAGAGAGGGTATCCAATTGATACATGCTCATGCAAGCTTGTCCGCACTAGCGCACGAAGGAATTCTTCATGCGCACTTGATGGGCGTCCGGACTGTCTTCACGGACCATAGTCTATTTGGGTTCGACGATGCCGCGAGTATCCTCACAAACAAGCTCCTGGAAGCTGCTCTGCGCAATGTCGATGCGACGATCTGCGTCTCGCATACAGGGCAAGATATTTCTTCATCCTTTCTCGTGATTCTCCTGAATAGGTCCTTCATTTCAGGCGAGAAAACACGGTTCTACGAGCAAGGCTGCTTCCTCACTCTGCATATGTAATCCCCAATGCACTAGTTGCTGACCAGTTCAAACCTGGTCCTATAACAGGACCAACAGCGACCGGCAAGTGACCTCTTGAGCATAACTACAATTACTCATGCCCGTCACACCACCTAGTCACCATTGTTGTGATATCGCGACTTGCTTACCGAAAAGGTATAGATCTCCTCGTCGCAACTGCGCCTCGGATTTGCGCACTTTTCCCAAATGTGAGATTTGTCATAGGTGCGTCTGAGAGTACGTCTCGTGTAGCCGGCGGCCTCTTATGGTCTTTCAGGAGGGGATGGTCCGAAGCTCATTGATTTACTACAAATGAGAGAAAAACATATGCTGCAGGACCGTATCGAGATGCTGGGGCCTGTGCGCCACAGCGACGTTCGTGATGTACGTTTTCCAAGCTGTCGAGTACCGCTAGTCCACATTGCTCATTATTCATTAGGTCCTTGTCCGAGGGACGATATTTATGAACACATCCCTCACCGAGTCATTCGGAATAGCAATTTTAGAAGCCGCATGCGCTGGGCTTTATGTGGTCTCGACTCGCGTCGGTGGAGTCCCGGAAATCCTGCCCGAGGATATGATTTCTTTTGCCAATCCGGATGAGGATGGTAAGGTCTGCTGCTGTGATCCTTCAATCTGGATTTCAATAGCAGTCTTTTACCTGCAGATGTCGTCCGTGCGATGTCCGAAGCGATCCAAATCGTCTCTGCTGGCAAGCA
>JABYQE010000435.1:0-10892 GCA_022376435.1 Amylocystis lapponica
GGTCTCAGTGCCGGAGGTACCCACTTCGCTGCCTTGGGTGCCTCTGGTTTGGGGTGCATGCCATCCAACGCCCCCTTTATCCGTGATATCGCGTCATCCAGCACGGACATAGGTGGTTCGCGGTAAGACGGCGTGACGGGAGATCGCTGTGAACCATGGGCGAGATATGCAGGGTGAGACCGACTTGGGTCATCGACTGGCCTGGCACGTGGCGATGTCACCGCCTGGGAGGGTCCTCTGAATGTTTCGGTGACACGATCTGAACTCTCAGCCTCTCCTTGGGATGTCCCGGCACTGTTGAATCCGAGTCCGTTGGTGGATCGTTGTAGATAGCGGGTGGCTTGCGCCTCCACGAGCCCTCGTCATTTCTTGTCGCATGAGCATGGTCATCGAAGAAGTCGGTGGCAACAGCTCTGGAGGGTCGCGAAGACGGACCATCTGACCCAATGGGTTCCTGCTTCTCGGACGGCACCGGCGGAACCTCCACACCGACAAGCTTACCAAGCTCGGAGAAGTCGACAACTTCCAGATCTTCATCAGTCCTGGCGAGCGACTCGACCTCTGCCAGTAGGGGAGGATGCGGCGGTAACGAGAAAGTAACCGGGGAGATAGATGGTACAGAGGGAGACCGAAGCATAGTTTTGCTTCGCCAGGAATCGGCCTCGACCGCAGGGGACGTTGCATCAGACCCAAGAAAGGAACTGCGGCGTGCGGGGGCTGAACGAGGCACACCCTTAAGAGAAGGTGTCCGTACAGACGGTGATCGGACAGCAGACACTGGCTGAGACGAGGACGGAGTAGGTTCTGGGGGCGCTCTGAGGTCTGTAGTAGTCTCTTGAGGGGATCGGGCCTCCTTGATAGCCTCTTCGATGAACTCGACCGCCTATCGTTCAAATAGAAGTAAGGTCCATGCGGGCTTGCGTACCGAGGAAAATATAAAAACATACCTGGTCCTCCGTGACCTGTGCATGTACATCTGACTGCAGGGGAGATTTAGCCTCCGGAGCTTTCATCTTCTCTTCGAGCTCCGCAGCTTTCTTCATGGCTCGCTCCTTTTGCTTCTCGCGTTCCTCTTCCTCTTGCTGCCGCCGGAGTCTAGCCCGCTCGGCAGCACTATGCATCGCTGCCTTCCGTACCTCCTCGACATCCACTAGAGGCATCGTTGACTGCAATAGTTTGTCCGACATCATGGGAGATAACGATGCGAGTGAAGATACTGGGGACACTGGCGGAGGACGGCCTGGCGAAAGAGATGTTGATGGAGGCTCTGAAGCATTCGTGGCTAATACGGGCGATTTGACCTCTAAAACAGGTGCTGCACGTAGTGGGGGCGGGGGCGGGCCCATATTCGACAGATGTGGAGGGAGCTGTCGACCACTGATTTTGGAGAATTCATTGGATGAAGGGAGGGGGGGCGGTGGAGGACCCATGGTGGAAAGTCTCCTTGGCCATCCATCACTAGGGCCACTGCCAACCGGAGAAATGACAGGCATCCCGGGAGAGTTGTTATGGTCCTTCGGACGACTCTGGTAGCTTTGTGAAGGTGTCCTACCTAATGCATGGGGAGGTGGCACAGATTCGTGTCGATGCAGTTCCCTATCGTGAAAACGAGAACCGTCAAGGGGAGAAGCGAGACTGTGACCTAAATTGTCTCCCCTCGGAGGCCCGTCACTTCTGAAGTCGGTAGGACCAGACGTCTTCTGCAAAAGCTGAACACCTTGCGTGTGAGGATGGGGTGGGGCGTCGCGCCCATTCCTTGATTCCGTGGGTGACACTACGTAGTCCGAACGACTGCCTCTGCGCGAAAGGAAGGGCGTTGGTCCAGGACCGACTTGCCGATGAGGCGGGTGCGTATTAGAGTACGGTTCCAACCGGTTGGACCTCTCATTGAAGAGCACACGAGATGACTCTTGCGGCGAGTGAAGAGATTGAGAAGAAGTAGAAGAAGCGGGACCTGTCGGATATTGTTCTCTTGGTTGGTGAGGGAAAGCTGCGGTGGTCCTTGAACGTGGCCAACTGCGGTCAAAGTCGTCTGCGAAGCGATCCTCCTTCCTCACGGGCTGGTCCGGTTTTCCGCTATGCTTTATAGAATCAACTTCTCCATCCGCTGCCAGCTCGGGCAACTCGCGAGGCGGAGACGACTGCTGAGTCGCATCAGTAGGCTGGATCTTGTACTGCCGTCCGTCACCAAACTCAATGACTCCACCCAAGAAGTTGTCGTCGTCCTCTTCCATCTGGAGGTCGCATTAGTCTCGTCATTCTCCCTCGCCAGAGTGGATCAAGGCAAACGACGAACCTCATCCCAATGATGCGCATTCGGGTTCAGATGCACACCACGGAAGGTGTCTTCCTCTGCCGCAACCGCTTGCTTCTGCGCCGCGGCAACCTCGGCGGCGTGTTTCTTCTCCAAAAGTTTCGTTGTCCGACCTACAGCGCATACAGACACATCGCATCTACTATCGACAATGATTGACCGTACGTCCGTACCTTGCGCAACTTCTGCAGCAGTTGGGAAGTCATTCGTCACCTCGTCGACGTTGCCCACTATGGACGCCGTTGCCTTTGCACTCCCCCAAGCCGGCTTGCCCGTGCTGTCTTTTTTGATGGATCCAGATAATACGTCTGCTCCACGTGGTTGGGGCTGAATAACTTTACCCGCAGGAGGTGGTTGGGGTGCCACATTACCAACGCCGGTGGGTGTGGGGAAAGCAGGCGGCTTAGAGTTGGTCGCAGACAAAGGGGTAGGGGCCGTCGATGAAACCGTCGAGGAGGGTCGTGACCAGCCTGGTCCAGTAGTCGTGGACGCTTGAAGTGTTGCTGTCAGCTTGGTCGTCACCAGCCTAGAGTGCGAAGGAGCTGTCTGAAGAACAGGTTTTTCTGCCGCCGAGAGACACTGAGTATCCGGCTTCATGATTCGCAGACGCAGTCAGACGTACGGGTTGAACTGCCAGTTTTTGCTGTCGATGATGCAGAAAGAGCCTGACCTGAAGGGGACGCAGCGGAAGTTGTCTCCAAGAACTTCTTGTTAATGTTGACAGAGCTGAACTTCTTGGGATGTGGCATGCTCAGCGTTGGCGGATTACCCTGTCCAGACGCGAGGCCGTTTACCGGCGTAGTTCGTAAGGGAGTCGACACCGAACCGGGCGAAAGAGACGCAGGGCTGGAACTGCAAAGTTGCCCGTCGGACCTGTCCCCTGGGGTAACATGACCCTCTTCCTTGTCCGACGAGACGGCAGCGCTCGCCTCAGGCTGCAGACCATTAGGGCCTTCCACCTTGCTCGTCAAGTCCAGAATCTCGATATTGGCCATAGACGCGTCGTGAGACGCTGTTCTCGGGGTTTCTTCGTGCTCGGGCTGAAGAAATGAATGAGATGGCCCGCCAGATATGATGCGAGGTGTGGAATGTGCAGATATGGGAAATAAATGGGTGGAAGGACGTAAACTCACCTGTGTACAGTGAAGAGAGTGGCCAAACAGATAAATCCGCGCACAAACCTGTCGTCCAATGGGAGCCTGCCGGAGGATGCCGTCCGGCGTCTGGGCAATGCTTCCGTTGCGGCTTCAAAGCTTCAAGCTTCAAGCTTCAAGCCTGGCTTCAACTTGAATACTCAGTACTCAGCTCTCGACATCACGAACTACCTCAGTATGGCTTCAGAATTCGTCCTATCACCACCCGATTTCCTGCCTCATCAACATCACCATCCGAACGGTTTCGACCGGAATCCATTCCTGTTTGACGATGGCAGATACGAAGAACCCAGGTGTGCCCCGTAGTCCACACGTATCGTCGCTGGTGCTCACTATGCGTGCCGCTTTTGTGGTCAGCATCGTTGGCTTGCCATCAAATGATAACAGTGCCTGGTATTACCCCTCACACGAGTACGACTCGGACGACGACACTGGTGTCAGCTCTGCCAGAGGAAATTGGGGTCGGAAGACTACGAAGGATGCAAGGTGGATGCGCAGAGGGAAAATGGCGGCATGGGCACCGGATCAGGAAGACTGGGAGGTAGGCTACTGCATGTTACTACTACTCCTGGCAAGTTCACTTACTGACTGAATGGCGGGTAGGCCGAAGATCGCGCACGAAAACGCATAAAGCTCATGCTCCCACAGCGGAAAGAAGAGTCTGCCTCCTTCACACTACCGCACTTGCGATCCCCTTCTCCGCCTCTGGTCGCTCCGTATCCCACCCCGACCACACAACACTTGTCGTATACCTCGTTTGTCATGGACAAGGCAGTCACGACGTCTTTCCGGTCGCGCCTTTTGGATGAACTGGAGCACGCTACCAATGGTCTCGTCGAGGGCGAGGCAACGATGCGGCGGGCATTGGGTAGACTGTGGCAGGTGATGAGCGAAGACCCGGATCGTATTGCAGGAGAGAACTCGGTGGTACCCAAGCGCGAAGATGAGGAGGGAGATAGTCAGGACGAAAGGGAGAGGAGACTGGCGCGCGCACCGGATTTAACACCGGCGGTCCACAAACTCTTCATAACCGCTGGAGCTCCATCGGGGTACGAGATGTCGCAGTTTCCGCATCAGGATCTGCAGCTGGACAGCCTAGAAAAGTCGCTTGCGACATTGCGGGAGTTGCAAGACGACGGTCGAGAGTATGTTGAGCGGTTGGAGGAGATCAGGGATGGTTTGGGCGACGTGCGGACACAACGAGGGGGCGTGTGGGATTTGGTCCGCAGGAAAGCGATCAAGGAGTTGCAGGACACCGCTTCTTCCGCAGCATTGTAACTCGAATTTCCTCTGATAGACCGTGTTCTTTTTGCGGCCAGCTATGATGAACGGCAGCTGATCATAGCGCGGCGCGGGACCAGAGGGTACGCACGGCAGCAATTGACATGAAGATCGTCGGGCCCGTTGCGACATGGACGTATTCCGGATTCCGTTGTACAATGAACGTCCAGCGAGTTGAGCGATGTGAGACGGAATTGCACCGCACTCGGCGGCGGAACATGTGCACGCAGCGGGGGCGGGTGGCGGCAGTGGCTGTTCCGAGGCGCCCGCCATCACGCACCGCATAGAACCCGACCCGCTGACATCCATTGCCGCTCTTTTGTGCATTACTTGAACGTTGTATCGGGTGCTCTGCTGCGTCCGACTCCCGTTTGCTATGCACGACATGCACACACCAGACCTCTCAACGCTTACCATTCATGACCCAGGCATAACCCCTACTACGCGGCATATACCAGAAGACATATTGCACGCAAATGATCCGTACCTGATGAAGCTCAGGAATTATGCAGTGTCTCTTCCCTACTCAATCGAGCCAAACTCTCGTATGCAGGAAATGCTTGATAAGATCCTGTTGCGCATCGCCCAGTGTGTAGAAGCCAAGGATTACGACCCGGGGCTAATCCAGTGGGACAGCATGTTGACCTAGTGCGTGCATATTTTCATATTGCTTCCGCGGCGCTGATCGCATACCTTTACAGCTGGTGCAGGCTCAAGTATCCCATTCCGAAGGAGAAGAGAATCAAAGTGGCCAAGGTGTACTTCCACATATGCACCACTCCTGGCATGCCGAGTCACATCGTGGCGGCTGCTTGCGACGCTCTCCAGATGTTGACGCGCTCTAAGAAGAAACTATCAATAGACGATATGCGGTTACCGTGGAAGCCGATCTACGATATCCTCAGCAAGGACCTTTTCTTGACGAGGAGGCAGTTTGAGATCAGGTGAATCAAACAAGCATGTCTCGAGGTCTCCCTTCTGACTCTTTCCCATAGTCAGACATCGTGGTACATGGGATACGTCGCCGAGAACGTGCGGAGGTTCTTCCATCCCGCGGCAATTGATGAGATGCTCTCCACGTTCCTTCCAATGTTCAATGGGACCAGTCTCAACGTACGTTTGGCTGTTGAAGAGGTACCTCTTAGCTCATCTGTCAACAGACAATCCTTGCGTCCCAATACTACATGCTGATATTCTTACCACCGTCACACCCTCAATCATACCTCCCCATGTTGTTTCGTCTTTGGGAGTCAGTCAATTCATACTCTTACGACGAACGCATGTTGCAATTCCTCTCGCGACTTGCTGAGATGCACGTCGATCCGACGGTGAGTGATCCCCGCAGAGTCGAGGAAATCCCGGACGATGCAAGATCGGAACACGAGGGGAGGCCGAATTGGCCTAACGACGATCTGGAGTCCAAGTGGCGCTGGTCTGGACTTTACCAAGATGTCGGCATCTTCAATGAGCACGACTGGAATTACATCATGGGCAAGTGTTTAGCATCTATGGGTAAGGACCGAGATTACTGCTCACTGCAATTCTACCGACTGATCGTGTTCCTGTTGATCAGAAATTCCACTGGCGGATTCGGGCTCCTTGACGACTGGTCCTAGCGCAGACAATCAAGCTGGCTTTGAGGTATCTAGACTTCCTAAGCCCAGATGGAGAATAGGTATGTCGACTGCCTTTTAGCGATAATAACAGCGTTCAACATCATATTCAGCATCTCTGGCTCGTATTATTGTATACTCCATGGCACCTGACGGGCTGCCGAATCCGAACTCCGCGGCCCCCACTCCAGCATTCACGCCTTTCGCGTCAGGGACAGCGACACCTCTCCCGCAACAGAACGGTGGCCTGGCGGATTACCTTTCTGCACCGCTTGGCAAGGGTGGGCATCTCAAGGCAAAAACATACCTCGCGGGATGCAAAGCGTTGGATTCTTTGGTGAAGCTCATTGCTTCCACTGAAGGCTTTTTCCACCCTACAAATTCAGGCAGCTGGACTACTGATGTATGTCTAAAACCTTTATGTTCACGGTACATTCTTTACGCAATGGCCATTAAACACGACTTTGCTTGAGTTTTGAGTTCAAACTGATCGCGATTATTTTCGCAGCTGAGTGCATTCGTAAAGTATGTCGTTTATGAATTCAACAAACGTAACAGTTTTCTTTAACCCCTAGTTCGTCTTGACTTATTCTCGTGCGCTACAGGCTGGCATGAAGAGGAACAAGCCACTTGCAAGACACCCCTTGTTAGTTCGCGAAGTTATGAAAGACACGAGTGCCGCTCATTCTCACTAATGTCTAGCATCGGCGCCTGACCAAGGAGATGAAGCGTGAGCTCGTCAAGAACCTCAGGACGGTAGCCTTCTTGGCGATGTTTTCTCAGGACAGTACAACAGTCGGTAACATCCAAAGCTGTCTGAAGTCCATGAGTGTCATGGAGCCGGACCTCATTCTTCACCCTATTCTGGAACGCGCGGTACCAGCCTTGGAGTCCCTGGTTGAGGTGTGATCATATCTCATATCCTCCGACTGCTGCTGACATGGTTGCAGACCCAGCGCACCATGGCGGTCATCAAAGCCCTCGGTGCCATTGCACCAGCAATGGTATGTCGGGGCGTTTATTATTCAGGTGCAAAATATATCATTCCGATACTCGATCTGCTACTTCCTGGGATTGATCTCGTAAGGTTACTACTTGTCATGTTCGCCTTGGTCTAATCGTGACATTTGTTCCAGAATGACCCGCCCAAAACGGTGATTTGACAGAGTTCAAGCTTCACAACCATTACTTATTATGCTTCAACAGTTCTGCACGACATCGTTTATTGTTGAGATAGCACAGTACATCAAGTTCGGAGAAATGGCCAGTGCCGAGCAGTCGACGGTCGAGGTCATTGACGGACATGTCCTTTCGGATCCGCCCATAATGAGGCTCGAGTCATTCAATGAAGGTGCCGACAACGGTGCCGAGGTAGAGTTGTCGAGGGATGAAGAAGATGCAATCCTCAAGAACACATCGGCTAACTTTGCAGACTGGGTGGCCGCTTTCCTGCGCAGGGTCATCTTGCTGTTTGAAAACCTGCCGGAGGAAGGAGAGCATGGCGCCACAGGTGGCACCACAGAAGGTGCATTTTGATCCTTCTTATTTGATATCAATTGATGAACATGTTGAGCAGTCCAGCTAGTGGATGCCGTGTCGGGTGCGTTCAGTCAAATATGCGTACACCTCTCAGAACCTCTCTACGATATGGTGCTGAACATGGTCTTCGACTACGCGAGTGGCAACGTTCGCTCCAACGCAGTTCGGGCGATTCATCAGCTCGTCGAATGCGTCGCCAATGCCAATCCCGTCAAAACACTGGCCAAATTCATGCCGTTTTGCGAAAACAACATTCGCGTCGAATTGGATCATGGCGCTAGTTCATTGCGGACGACTTCCGATGGTTCTACACCACTTCCATCGGACACAACACTTCACTGGAGTATGTACGATGAGTACCATACACTTCGTTCACTAACGCTCATCTTTCAGACTTGGCCATACTGCGCGGCGCCATGTATAAGTGGGTCACGCCCGCTCGTTTGCATAATTGTTCTGATTTACTGTTGATTGCTCATCAGCGACGGCCGAGCGGTATGTTCGTGTAGATTTATTCAAGCATGGACACTCAGACTCTTTGCTAGACCCTCCGGTATCGGGAGGAATTGATCTCCCTCTTCCGACTACTTCACAAGAAAACTCACGCGAAGCGTGGTTTCTCCTCAAGTGGCAAGTTGCTGTCAAGTACGTTACTGACGCTTACACATACATACCCCCTCGAGAACAAGTTCGTGAACCCTGAGGAGTGGGAAAGCGAGGGTACGTTCCTTCCAGGGTCTATTTCCCAGACTAATTTTATCTGTTAATCAGAATTCCGGACGAATCATCATCTATATTGGGGAAAGTTATACAAACCGGAGGACGTGAAGGTACATTAGTTGATGTCTCCTCATATACATAACACCGACCATGCGTTTCAAAGCTCTCTTGGCATGTTCCAAACGCGGAAGAGGTAGATTTCGCTCTCCAGATTTTCCGGGAGCTCGTCGAACCTGTCTTGACGACCTTAAATGGACTACTAGAACCCGGTTGGTCTCATGCCCATGCTGGAGATTCCAGAGCTGACAGGGTGTACTAGGAGTTGTGCGTGACGCCGTGTGGCGCAACGACTTCTGCCGGTGAGCCCATCGAACAATGTTAGGACTAACACATCCTGACTGGACGATGATAGACATCTCAGTTTTGTTCGTAACGCTTTCACAGGTATTCCTACTCTAGCAAAGGAGGTCAACACACCGGAAGAGCAGCAAGCAGCAATGGAGAGCAGTGATATCATGTAAGTTTCATTCTGAGGCGGATTAACAGTTGTTGAACGGGACGGGACTCAGGGACGAGATACCAGAGATGATTGGTATAGTGGACCCCCTAAACTCAGGGTTTGCGTTGTCCGATACTTCGGACCCACGACATCAGTATATATCGGCTTTGAGACAACAGTTTGGGCACTTCCTTCACAAGGCATCTGTATCTCTGCGACAGCAAGGCGAAGAGAATACCGTCGATGCGGTCCATATGCTTGTAAGTACGATGCCGCTGCCTTGATGACATTAAAGCCTAGTTGTATATTAGATTCGCTCCATTAGGACTTACATGATGGAGTATGGAGACAGTAGGGACAAGTAAGTTTTTTCTCCAGAGTGGCTTTCATGCACTGCTTATGTCTCTTCAGCTATTGGCTGCAACGCGATCGTTACGAAAGCGAAGCAAATGTTGCACGTCATCATGCCAACCAAAAGGTGTGGCCAAGAGCTGTATATGTACGGCGAGCTAGGTGTGTTTACCTCGCAAGATATAGGGCCAGAGAGACATCTGAACAGGTTGTAGGTTCTATCATTCGGCTCGGCTCCATTGGAATTCTGTCGAGCGCCGACGCAGTCAACTCGAGGACCAGTTAATCGACGATGTCACTGAATGGGGCATGTGGAACTACGTTACTGGTATGTCAATCAATTATACATTGGGTCTTTTGCTAACCGCTTTTGACAGTTCGAGAGTGAGTGTTCCTTGCTGCCATGTCCAAATTGTCTAATTTGCCGCAGGACAAGTCAATCGCTCTTGGAAAACTTGTGCAATGTAAGATTTCCGTGATCGCATTTTTTCAGACTTTCAATACGGGATACTGTATAGAACTACGACGGCATTCGTAGACGCTGTCTTCCAGCTTTGTATAAGGCTTTAGATCCCGGAACAGAGGATTCCCGAATGAAAGGCGCCTTATGGACGCTCAATTCTTCGGTGTTTGGTATGTCAAACACCCTTTCACTCAATCGATCTGACGATGCCACACTTTGTTTCCAGCGAACTATGCAGTCGGCGGTACATCGCTATCTCATGCACGGTGGTTGCTGTACTGAATCATGGGCAGAACCGACACTCGCCACCGAAATGGTCAAGAAGCTTTTTCGATGCAGCACAACGAACGAGTGAGTCCGAATCTGTTGTACTGCACCGCCATATTTTGAGATCTGGTTTAGCCGTCGATTCAACAATACGTTGCAAATCTAGCAGATACATGTAAGCTTGTTGTATGTCAAAAAACGGGATTTAAAGTAACGACATTTGTTCAGGTTTGAGTGGCTTTGCAGAGCCCTGCTATGTCGTTTACGACATCGACAACCCAGGCCTTGAAAGCGCATCGACAGATCTGAGATCATGCCTCGCGCCCGACAGGCATAGCAATGCGATAGTCTCACGTTGCAGAGCGCGTCGCATTCGACGTATTGAATTGATGAACCGAGCATCCGAGAATACAGTGCGTGACGCCCGTAAGGCCTATCTCATGAATCCACTAATAGTGTGCGAAGACTCAAGCCATCCTGGAGATCGCTCAATCTTCGAAAACGCATTGGAGGTACTCAATAATTGCCGTCAAGTGTCTGCGAACGCTTGTCAGGCGCGACGCTCCGACGTCGCCTGAACATATCCAGTACATTCTCAGCAGGACTCACGACTCGAATTCTGATATGGTGCGTGTAAAATCATCTACGGTTGCCAAACTGCTTATAGACACGCCCACTAGCGTTACGTCCG
>JABYQE010000436.1:0-10834 GCA_022376435.1 Amylocystis lapponica
GCTCCCCTCCACTTGGGCGCCTTGCTTCTTGGCCTCCGACTTGTATAAATAGGAGAGTCACTACCTTCTCCTCCCCCAACCATCTGGTTACCACTACAACTACATCGTCCTTCAGTGTTTCACCTTCCACATTCTCGCTCGCTGCCATCATCAATGGTTTCTTTCCATCTGTATGTTTGTCCTCGTCCCGCACATCATACTCTGCTGACACACATTACAGTCGATGTTGCCAGCGGTGGCCATCTAGAGTCTACTGGCTTTCGGCGAAAAGTTCCAACAAGCAATTTCCTGAGCGACCCGAACCTTCGCTCCCTGGCACTTGGCTGGGTTCTCTCAAATCGGCTCTAGATGACCGTTCCGCACTTCCTAGCATTCATTGCGTACCCGTACAACGTCCGGGCATAGGGGCATCGCCATGCGGGACGTGAAGCGGTGCAGAAAGGTGCATTGGGCGAGCCACTCCGCGGCTTTTGAGGCAAGACCCCGCCATGTCTTTCTCGTTCGACTGTGAAGACATCTCGAACGACTCGGACAGATACATCGTCTCCCCCCTTGCCGATTCTGTCTCTTTCTTTGACACCCTTCCTTTGGGATGGTCGCCACTGGACGACCGCCCCTGCAGTCCGCCGAGCACGGCATCTCCGGCGTCATGCATTGACTCCCTCTCCTCCGGATCACCTGAGCCCGATGCCCTTCCGTTGCAATGGCATGTAGGCGTCGACAACGTTGCCTACCCTTCGCTCGACCAGACATGGGGATCTGCTCCTGAGCTGTACGTCATGCTTGCTCGTCGCGTTTGTCCTTGCTCATCGACTGCTCATGCTTGTTTCAGGGTCGACGACCACTACATGCAGCCGATGCTGCAGTAACGTCCCGCCGACCCCACCTATGATCTTAATGTTCCGCAACATCCCGTGCCGTTGCCCAACCCGGCGTACCCAATTCTTCCCGACTACACTTTTGGGGACTTTCTGGACGCGTCGCCTCTGGCGCAACTCGACTCTCGCGCCCTCGCGGACTTTGGCGCGTCATCTTTCGAGCTGCCGCTCATCGAGGAGGCAGTCGAATCCGCCTCGAAGATCGACACCCAGCCGGCCTGGGAGATGCCTTCGTCCATGCCAGTCGCCGACCACGACTCCGACGCGGAGGCCGAGGGAGAGAGTGACGAAGATGACAACGCGAGTACATTTCCTCCCCTCCCTGCGCGCCCCCGCTCCGCCCTCGCCCCCGCGCCGGGATGTCAGCGCGACAGACCGCGCGCAAGGACACGCGTGCGGCAGCCCGCTAGGAGGGCTCCGCGCCCTACCCCACCGCCGGTCGTCTCGCGGGAAGCTCAAAGCCCTCGTCTCGGAACATTGTGCTGAGTCCCGAGGAGGCAGCAGTCTACTCAAGAGGAGCACCTAAGGCTGTGGACGGGTACTGTCAGGTGTGCGGGAAGGAGGCCAGCGGACGCCCGGCAGATTTCAAGCGACATTTCAACACGCACATGCCCACGACTCACCATCGTATCTTCTGCGGCGTGCCTCGGGAGGCGGCCGAGGCCGCTGGTCACTATTTCCCAGACGATGAGGTCGTGTGTGCCGAAGGTGTCGACGGGCTTTCGCTGGTTGCAGGGTGCGGTCAGGGCTTTTCGCGGTCTGACGCGTGGCAGCGGCATGCGCGCCATAACCATCGTCAGGCGAAGCTGGGGTCTTGCAGGGCAGACGGGTGTATCGTGCACAACATCGGGCATGGACTCGGAGACATCGCGCGAGCCTCCAAGTCGCGAAAGTCGCGTTCATGATCACGATCATATGGTGAGCCTCCTCTCTGCGCGCTCGCTTCTAGATGCTCATGCTCGACTGTCTAGATGATTTCAATTACGACAGACAATGTATCTCTCTCATCTCCGCCCATCTCATCTGTATCCCCAGTATGCTGTAACATACTGTCGTCTCTCGGTGTCTCTCCTCTTTTCCTTGGCTTGGGGCGGCATGCCTGTGGCCAGAACCGTGAACACGCAGACGAGGAAACAAGACGGGTCGTCTGCAACGCGTACAGAACTCGCAGGACTCATCCACCATCCGACCTTGCAGCATTGCATATGCGGACACAGGCAGCATCGGTGCACTTTCTATCACATCTCTTGCCCTTTCTCGTCCGGCGGTGCGGATATGAGCTTCAGACCACACCCTCATGCTTGTCTTGCAGGGAAACGGGGTTTCCTTGCAAGGTGCGCATGAGCGTGTGACCTGAATCTCTTTCCGCATTTGCACTGTGCAATTCTGTCTTTTGCCTCCATTCTAACTTGGATCCATTCTTGTACTGACTCCGAGAGGCGGTATCCATCGATATCCGGAACGGAAGGAATTCGGCGATGTATAAAACAATCCCTTGTGCTATCCAGGCCTGCTCTTCGAGTCCTCAAAACACTACTAATCTTTTTCTGCCCATGCATAGTCTGTGCCGATGATGTCGTCGCGCTCAACATTGGTCCGTATACCTACTTCTTGTTCTGATAAACTTGTCGCGGGATCCTATGACAGAAAGTGGTTACAAGTACCCATGTTATTCATGCTGCAACTTAGCCAGATGAATTCAGTATATATGCCTTGCCCAGTACTACGCGCGTATTGAAATGCCCAGACTACATACACCTCGTCGTACCTCGCACTCACTCAGAATCCGACATCCAATCATACTTAATACACCTCACATTTGAATGCATTTCGGACATAGCTGTTGTCGGAGTCCTTGGCAATGCGGCAGGTGGCCGCTGTCTGCACAAGGCTGCAGGAGAGCAGAAAGTAAAGATAACTTCACATATGAGATCGATTTGTAGTATGATGTCTGTAAAAATGGGCTGAATTGTTGTTAAATGGCTCGGAAGCAAGGAAGACCAGGAAGAATGGGCTCACCTTGACTGACTTCTCCTCAGTCGCTGCGGCTGGCATAGCCGTGGTTCACAGAGAGAGTCGTAGTCAAGCCTGTGGCCGGGAATGCTGCTCTCAGAGTCGGTGTAAGGGTGCGCGGCGAAGTTATAGCCTGGTGAGCGAAGTTATCGGTGGAGAATATGCCTCGTTCAGTACCGCATGTTGTCCATGAGGTTAGTCGCGGTCAGTTGACGCGCCGTGTCACGGTGCATGTACATGTACATGTCGAGCCATACGCGATGGATCCCACTGTCATGACCACCACGACTCACGAGAGAGATGACTGAAATGTCGAGACGAAGGTAGCATCGTGCTACATGGCGGGTCCTGACGTGAGCGATTCAGAAGTCAGTAGATAAACGATTCGAGACTCCTGAAGCTATCGAGGCGGCCCCCACTACTAGGTGCATGGCGCTCAGTTAAACAGGAGGATCTAAGCGGAACGGCCTGGCAAGTACTGTGGCAGGAGTCGCAGGACGCGGTACGATGGTAAGATGTGGCGAGTCGGCCGAGTCACTGGCGGCGGCGCCTGTCACCGGCGGGCCGCCCACGCGTTTGGAACTTCTCCTGAACTCCCTTCTCTAGATTCTCTGGGTCTCGCAGAATTTAGCTGCAAAACGCGCTAAGTCGGACGCGTACGTATTACTTTCTCACCCGGAGAGCTCACAAGCGTATAGCCAGGCCCTACCTGTCAAAAATCATGGTTTTCCAGAGGGAGCCTCACACGAGGTGACCTCTGGGCTGTGTGGATTGTCATGTTGCACCTTCATTCAAGTCCAGGTTCAACGATGCTAAGACGACCTCTCTCGCGCGTTGAACGACGGAACATGTTAATTCCGGAGGTTCGTTCTCTGTTCTTGTTTGAAGTAAGCATCTCATGAGAACACATAGACAGGAAAGAACGAAGTCAACTACGTGTCTTTTTCAAGGCTAGCTGCAGTCATAAAACCATGTCGAATAGGTGAGATCTCTGAGCGCAGCATACAAAGACCAACAAAGGACCATGTTCTTTGTGCCCGTGCGGTCTTTGTCGACGACATCTCGGGGGTACTGCTTTGATGAGCTTAGGTTCCACTTTGCGATTGCCCCCAGTGTCACGCACAGACAATGTGTTTACTTGATGTTCTCTAACCGGTGATCTTTACAGTCTTTGTCTCGTGTCGTCATGCTGCGGGTTTTTAATCAGTTTTCATAATTTGCGGGATGGTGCCTATAGGCAACATACAGTGTCTCGCCCCTGTCGGTTGTGCCAATCTCGTTTCACTTTAATCCTTTTGATGGCTCTTCGAATTCTTCTGACCATCAGCAAGGTGTTACGGCCGGAACTGTCAGACAAAGCTACAGTGGCATTTCGTCTGACTCGGTTTCTGTCATTGTGACAATGCCCGCGCAGCTCGGGTGGCGCCTCTCCATTTGAACGGACGCTTGAACGACCCGAGCAGTATAAATACGAGATGCTGCTACCCTCTTCTAACCAGATCACCTCCTCCGCCACCGCGTTGTCCTACATTTTCTGATACTCGCTCCCAGATGCCAGTCGATACCTCTACATCGTCCGTAGTCTCTTATCATTGTGCACATCGGTCTCGACTAACTCATACCACAGCCGACGTCGAAACTTGCTATCCAGGTCTTTTGGCCACCGGCGAAAAGTTCCAACAAGCAACCTCCTAAAAGCGTACCTTCTGTGCTGCACACCCGTGGCCTCCACTTCGCGTACGCGATTCATGCCCTTTAACGGGCATAGGGACTCGTGACGCACGAACAAAAAAGTGCATGCATGAGATAGCAAGGCTTCGGGGTGTCATTGCATTCGGCACAGCAGTATATGGGGAGCTGATTTTCGCCCGTCATTCCCCATCACATACCACGACATGGAAACTTTCTGCAGTGGACATACCCCTCGAGGCCTCTCAGACACGAGCAAGGAGGACTCTGAACCTCGCGCAGGATGGGTACTGCGTCGTACTTTTGCGAATATACAGCCGCCGCGACGCATCGGCGATATCTCCCTCCTCGTATCATGGTCTGGACAAGGAGCTTCAGGCCACATCCTCATGCGTGTCTTGGAAGGAAACAAGTTTTCCTTCCAGGGTTCACATGAGCATGTGACCTGAGTCTCGTTTCTACAGCCTCCAGTTTGGTCCTTACCTCTTGTTACCATGTTTTCCATGTATCTTCGTGACTGACTATCGGGTTGACTTTACGGTGGCCTCGACGAGTTATCAGTGGCCATCAATGTTACTTGGGAATGGAAGGTACGGAATAATCTGCCGCTGACTTGTTATCCAGAAGAAACTACTGATCTTATGTGCTCGTAGATCGGAGGATTGCCATGTTGTGACACTAGACATTGTGTTTATCCCGAAGCTACAACTTCTGAGGGTGAAAACAGCGTCTCCGGGAGAAATGCGCCAGTCGACGGTTTACTTGAGCGCTGAACACCTGTACGTCCTTGCTTCTTATTCTTTCTACCAATCATACCGCGGGGACCCCATAACGCGAATCAGGATGCAATCGATGTCGAGAGGGGCCGGTCCTCGAAGTTGATGGCCCTTGTGAGCTCAATCTCGACGTTGGACTCGCACGATGCACATTTCGTCTCTTCGTTGCGCCATCGTATCATTCTCGGCACTCCCTATCACTTTCGTCGGCGATAAACGTGCTGCATGTGCATTCACTTAGTATATTAACTACCATGCATTCTCCATAGGTACATCCGTCTGTCGCCCATGTGTTCGCGGGATGAATACTCGGGAAGCTGGCCAATATGCAATGGACAATCAACTTGCCGTCGGATTGTCCTTTGTGTGACGTGCCTGCAGGAGATGCCTAACGGGAACGTTGATATCAGGCAGTCTCGAACGCTGCGCGTTTATATGCCTTCGGGCCTTCGTAAAGTGTAAGTTGATGTTCTCCATATCTCCAGACGTCATAAGTGACAATGCATCGGATGCTTTCATGCTCTTCTAGCCCGCGTACGTGGGGCTTCTCTCATTCATTATCATGGGGCGCTGACATCTCGGCATTCCAGAGCACTCGCGGCAGTCGCCTTGCAAATTCGTGTATAGATCCCTCTCACGACGTCGACAAACGCCCAGATACGCCAGAAGACTCGAGGGATTCCGTCGGCGGAGATGCACGCCGATTTAAACAACCAGTAAGATGCAGGAGCTAATTCGCTGCCAGCGCGCCATGTGAACTCGTAACCGCGTCACATTTAAATTTGGTAGCCACACCAATGCAGGTGAGTAGTAGATATTGGCGTCAAGCGCGGAGATCGCACTTAGCATCACACCTTCAAGTAAGTATGTCGTGATTTTCGTTATCACCGAGCCTTGGCTCGGATCTTTGGCTCATGACACGCTATCATAAAGCTGGCCTTCCATTCTGAGGACTATGGAGGACCGCCGGCTGGTACGAACGGGGATACCTTATCATACAAGCAACATGTCTAGTGATGAATCCTCATTCCGAATATCTAGTCCATGAATCTAAGCATCAGCAATCACCCAGACGGCTAATTTTACACTTCTCCCCATCGATTCCCTTACGTCCCAACCGTAGTCAGCATAGTAGTCGTACACGCCGCACGGAATCTCCGCCGCACCGCCTACTCGTCGAAGTCGAGGTCCTTCGCGACATCCTCCCACTCGTCGAGCGCGCGGTTCCACAGCGCACACTTCTCGCGCACGAACGTGTATGTGACGTTGCCGAGGAACAGCCACAGCGGCAGCGGCCGCCCGCGCGCCTTCCCCTCGCCGCGCACGGCGTCGACGAGCAGCGCCATCGCCTTGGTCGGGTCCCCGCGCGCGTGCGCGGACACCTTCTTGTACGCCGCGGCAGTCTCGTCGCGCAGCGCGTCGTATGCGGGGTCGTGCCGGTCGACCGTGAGCGACCCGCTGTGCACGTTCTCCGTGCGGAACGCGCCGGGGACGGCAATGCACACGTTCACGTTGAACGCGCGCAGCTCAGTGGAGTAAGTCTCGCCCAGCGCTGGGGGCGGAGTCAGTGGGCGACGCAAGCAGTGCACCAGGGAGCACGTACTGTGTATGGCGGCCTTCGACGCGACGTAGAGGCCAATCAGCTGCGCGATATGCCGTCAATGGCTGTGGCGCGGATGGGGCGTTGTGGGACTTACCGGCTTTTCGCCGTCGAATGCGGTGCGGCTGCCGATGAAGACCACCGCGCCCGAGCGCCGCTCGCGCATCTGCGGGAGGATGGCGTTCGTGAGGGTCATGGTCCCAAAGACGTTCGTCTGGAACTGCGCGAGCGCCCTCGGCGGGCTATCGGACCATTCAGAATCGGCATGCCCGCGAAGCAAAGGTACAACTTACGCCAGCTCCTCGAGGGCGCCCTTGATGTTGAAGCCAGCGTTGTTGACGAGGACGTCGATGCGGCCCCAGGCCGAGAGCGCCTCATCGACGACGGACTGGATGCGCTCCTCGGTGTCGGAGAGGTCGAGCACGAGCACGCGCACGCGCGCCCAGTCGACGTCGGGAACCTTGAAGTCCTCACGCCGGCGCACGGTCGCAATGACCAAGTCGCCGCGGGCGAGCACTTGCTTGACGAGACGCGCGCCAAAGCCAGACGACGTGCCTGCGGATGGTGACGTTAGTATCTGGATGGTATTTAGCGAAAACAAGGGGGCCGCGGGCTGGCGACGCCCGGGTCGACTCTATCGGCGACCTGGGCAATCTCCAGTGTCTGCAGCGCTATGCTGCTGTCGGAGACGCGCGGTATCAATAAATAAATGCGATCGACGCACCGGTGATAAACCAGACTTTCTGGTTTATTGCTTGCTGGGGTATTTCAATGGCCATGTCTGAAGTATGCTCGTGTCTAGCACTTGGAAGACAGAGGGGAGCTAAAGTAGCTGGGCCACTACGCACATCGCGGAGGGTATTTAAGCAGGCACTGCGGTGATATACGCGCCACGCCGGATCTTGCAGAGCGTTATCATAGCCCAACGGCGCTCGGTTGTGAGAACGCTGAGAGACAATGATACAGGGCCGCTGTGCCAATGATGCAAAGGATCGTGGATATAGACTTTGGAAGGGGGTGGCCCTCGAAGCGCGCTCCGATGACGGCTTCCACCGTCCTCTGGAGACCTTCGAATCGAAGGTAAAGCTCGGGCGCTTTAGAAGGGTCTGGACAGATGATTAGTGGAACAGTAATGCTGTGAGCGGGGGACGTACGCAGCGAGATATGATTTTTGGGAAGGTATGCATCCCGCGAGGCTGTGGAAGGTAAGAGTCATAGTGCGCAGGAATTTATTGCACAGACTACTGATCGGCGCTGGCCATGGATTGATGAGGTGGATCGGCATCAGCAAGCTGAGAGATTGTTCGACAATTGAACATGTTTTGACTTCTCCTCAGCCTGTCACCTTGAGTGTCATATCTTGTCTGGCCTGCCGTCTCAGCTCCCGCATCCGAGTCGAGTCTTACAGGCCGCACAGCTGTACGCCACCCGCTGCTGTGCAGCTACCGCCCGCGAAGATTGGAGGCACCGCTCGCCGGCCTACCGCTGTTTTGGGCAAATCCACGAGGCGATGAGGAGTTGTGGATGTGCGAGCAGTGCAGATCATAAATACACGCTCATAATGGTATACGGCGACCCCCTTTAATTTGGTCCTCCTGGCAAACACTCCGCGTGCTCACTACTTGTCGTAGTCGAGGTCTTTCGCAGTGTCCGCCCACTCGTTCAGTGCCTGCCCCCACTCCTCGCATTTTGTCTGTACAGCATCGTACGTTGCACTTCCCATAAATAGCCACCGTGGCATCGGCCGCCCTTTCGCTTGACTTTCTCCCCGCACGACGTCTGCCAGCAGCTCCATTGCCTTCTGGGGATCGCCCTGCGCCTCGTGAGCAAGCTCATCAAAGCGCTTCGCGGCAATTGTGCGCAGCTGGTCCAGCTCTCCGACGGGGTGGTCAGCAGTCACTGGCGTTTCGAACACATTCTCGGTGCGGAAGGAGCCAGGTGCAACGATCATCACCTTGACATCGAACGGCCGCAATTCTGCGGCGTACGTCTCCGCGAGGGCTGCCGTAACGTTGCTCAGATATCGACAACACAAAACATTTATGCCGACGTACTGTGCAGCGCCGCTTTGGACGCGATGTAGAGGCCTCCCAGCTACGAGACAAGGTAGGTGAAGGTGCACATCTGAGGGCGCAATCACTCCATCTTACCGGTGTATTTCCTCTGAACGCTGCGCGGCTTCCCATGAACACTAACTGCCCCGCACGGCGCTTCCTCATGCTGGGCAGTATGGCATTCGTTACGTTGAAAGCTCCCAGTACGTTGATTTGAAACTGGTTCAAGACAGTTTCCGGCCTGGATTTCACATCATGTGCGTCAGCACCTTTACTCTGATTCTCGTGCACACTCACGATGCTTCCTGAAGCAGGATTTTCGACCCAGCTGCCGCATTGTTCACCAAGACATCGATGCGCCCCCACACCGCGAGCGCCTCGTCCACCTTCTGCTGTATGCTCTTCTCGCCCTCCGTGACATCCATCACCAGGACGTGCACACGCTCACGGTTCGCCTCGGGCACGTCGAAGTCCTCGCGCCGCCGCACGGTGGCAATTACCAGATCGCCGCGTGCGAGCGCGATGTGCGCGAGGCGCCTGCCAAAGCCGGACGACGTTCCTGTTTGATCGCAGGACGTCAGCAAGTGTTCGCGCCCCGCACGATGCTTATCGCGGCGCCTCCGCGAACGGCTGGCAGCTGCGGCCAACCTAGAGTCGGGCGTGCGACCGCCGCTGCTATCGGAGTGTGCGAAGCAGCAGAAGCGGAGCGGAAGCAGAAGGCGCATCGGAGGCAAATCGACGCACCAGTGATGAACCATACTTTCTGCTGCGCATCCATAACTGGAGGATGCTCGGAGGAATGTCGTGGTGAGGGTCTTCGATGCGAGCACCCGCCGGGACGGCGTTATATGGACGTGCAATATCTCACTGGTACCTGTGTCAGCACAGCCCGCAGGTTGATCTGGCCGCCAGTGGTCCCTAGACGATGGCGTGGATACGGTACGTCCAGGACGTGAAGGCCGCGACGTGCAGCTTCGCTGGCGCTCCGGAGTCGGGGACGGCGAGGAAGTGCTCCGTGCAAGCTGCGGGCAATGAGCGGCGGACACCAGGGTTTGCGCCAAATGGGGAATGCGTATGAAGCCACTTCTCGGGAACACAGTACTTGAGCGCTGAGCGCTGAGCGTTGGGCCTTGGCACACGCCCATCAAATGGAGGGTCGGGCGTCTATTAAAGTATGTCAGGATTGATGCCAAGATCGTCCGAGTCCTACTGCTGAATGAAACTATAGTTCATTGTCGCGGCAAGCTTCTTCCGCGGTATCATGTCTGCAAACAGTCGCGGCTGTGCAATCGCTCGGTGCCGGTACAGTCAATTAAGATGCCTACCGCAACACCAGAGGCATCATCACGCGTTCACTGTAACGAAGTAACGGAGACATCTGAATCCCATTCTATCATCTCTTTCGAAAGACATGCACAAGTCGGAAATAGGATCAATACTGGTGGGCGGACCTGTCCAGTAAGAACAGGTCTTCCACTGTTGTCAGGCATAATTACTTACCGAATATTCGGAATGGCGGACAGTCTGAATCCCCGATACACGTCATGGATGCAGGTCTACGGTCGTACCTGTACCTGCCGCACGCTTTGCTGCCGTGCGCCGACGTGCGTCAACGACACGAAGCTGATGGTCCCTGCGAAAGCACTGGCCGGCCCTCCACATCGTCTTCATCGAAATGGTTTCTGCAGGGCAGTGCCAAATAGTCAAGACGACGACACCTCCGTGGCTGGGCCGAAGCTGCTAGCCATGGCGATCTTTGGCGTTTGCTGCATACATCGAATATGTCGTGGGGAATATTCAGAATTGGGCTAGCGCTAGCGCACC
>JABYQE010000437.1:0-10825 GCA_022376435.1 Amylocystis lapponica
GCGGCCTCCGGACCGCTGGAGGATGGTGACCATTAACGCAGCATTTTCGCAGACTTCGAATGATCCAGGAGCTTAGAACTAAGGCCGGCGTGAACATTGCTCGGGAGGGGGGGGGGGCAGCGGGCGTCATCAGGGAATTCACCTAGAAAAGATCTGGCCTTTTCAGGCCTTATCTTGGGTAGAAGAGGTACAATATGTATCATGATTATATACCATAAGATACAGCATTATATGCATGGGACACACTTTGCATGGTTGACCAACATGAAGCAGACTGGTCCATAAGAGAATGAGCTGCCATTATGGTTGTCATGTTAGAATTGACCATGTCTTTCTATCTGGTCAAGTGCAGCATGTGTACCTAGTATTATATGGATGGGATGTATATTATGGGATTGATCATCCACTGCCTGCTTGATGTACATGGTCAGGTCCAACATGTGTACCTAGTATTATATGGATGGGATGTATATTATGGGATTGATCATCCACTGCCTGCTTGATGTACATGGAGATGGGTGCCTGGGGAGATATGTCTTGTAATATTTACCATGTCTACCTTGAAGACAGATGTGACCTTATGTACAAACACTACCAATGATTGGCATGGAGTATAACCTAGACATAGAAGATCATGTATTATCATAAAGATAGACTAGCCCATGCACATCTTACAGACAGAGACTAAACATGTGTATCACCACGGCATGGTTGACCATATGTACCCGAGGCATCACTGATGATACTTCACATAAGATGTGCAATAAAGGATAGCATTGGAAGGCTTGATGACAATTCGCAATTACGGTATTTACTGCGGACACAGGTATACTACTGGGTGGCACACCGCGCTGCCCTGATCCTGGCAAGTGCACTCGTTGCCGTAGGCACTCGGGCCTGTACAGCAGAGGAATTGGGAAATACTTGGCTGCGGAAAACATGATCAGATTAAACATATTAGAAAAGTCAACAAGATAGAACACACCGATTCCACCATGCAAACAGCGCATCAATTTCCTCCTTGTCCTCTTCGTCAGTGAGCAGCTCTAGCAGGACATCATAGAACCCTGCAGAGTTCATGGCCGTGTCCGACCTCGAGAACACTTCGGCAGAGCTCAATGCGAAGCGGACCTGCAAATGTGTCAGCATTGAACCGGAGTTAGTTCTATGGCCACTTACCTGAGTGGCAACATAGGCAATGGAGCCCGGCGTCACGGATGTCATGCCGTGGATGCGCGCATTACCTGCTCTAGTTGCTCTGGAGCCATCATCCACAGAGGTCGGGGAGGTGAAGATGTGTTTGAATGCCTGGGTACTAATCAGCATATGAACCAAAGAACGGTTAGAGTGACTCACCGTTACCAATAGTTTGCCTCGCAAGAGGCCCTTCCACGGATTTTCGGGATCATAAGCATTGTCGCGATACATGAACCTCGGCCAGCTGTCTGCTGCGACAGTTAGTTCTCCGATACGCAAGCCAACTTTCACCCTGTCATTGAGTCATTAAGGTGTTCTAAGATGTGATACCAATTGTAGCACTCAACTCGTCGTTGTCCCAGTTCAGCTCCACCGGGCACAACAGTGCACCAGTCACATCATGCTGAAACCCACGTTCCGCCTTCTTATTCCTCTTGATGGCGGGGTTGAGCTGACCACCCATTGGGGTGATCCAGTCGATCATAGGCTCTTTCAGCCCCTTGGTGTCATCGGCATGGGCTCCATCCATGCCGTGTTGTATCTGCACCGTTCACCAGCTGTCAGGCCGATTCAACTCAAAATACAAACACACTTACTGATGCCACAGTGTCCAGGTAGTCCCCTGTCGCAGTGGCTGATGTGAGCTCAGGCACAAGCGCAACAAGCTTTCTAAAGATGATATGTTCCCGCCGTTCTCTGCCCACAGAGTTAGTAGACAAGGCTGTGCACCATGTAACAAACTCACTCTGCGCTGTATCGTGTCAAGTCATCCTCCCCACCCTCCGCCAGCTCAACCTCCCTTACCAATCCATTTTCCACAAGAGCAGTGACACTGAGCATGGCGTGTATCGTCCTCCCGAAGTGTCGTCCCACATGTGAGAATCGATCCGAGTGCCGTCTGGAATATGTCGTACATTTAGAAAACTATGTAGAAGGAAAGATGAACTCACGGTCGCTTGCGAGGGGCCAAAGCCAAAGCACTCTGGCGTCGCTTGGGTGTAGTATCGAGTGACTCGCTGGGTCCAGACATGATGTACCGTTACAGGGATGAGAATGAAGTACAACCTCGAAAAACCTATTCCTTTATAGAGCTGCTTCCCCCTCACTACGCACTTGCAGCGTGGGCGCGCAGAAATAACCGAAAATATGATGGTTACCTCGATGAGCCGGTGTATCCGCTACATCCGCGCCATGAGTGTGGTGTCCGTCCTGCGTGGGTGCTTTCCCATGGTTGGTATGCACCCATGTGCGCGCAAGCCTAAAACCTTGAACATATGTTGGTCAACAAGTTTCATGTCACCGGAAGTGGGCACACCCACCACTGAATTAAGAATGTTGGACCCAACCCGGCGAAGTCGGCCTTGCCTGACTGCGCCCCCCTTGCTATTGGGGCACCACTTACCTTGCCGACTGACAAGGTAACAACCCTCTCCACGCGCTGCAGGCGTGAGTCATGATCTCACTATGTGGGAGTGGGAGCAGTCACAAATGTGGCACCCAAGACTTTGTCGTTAAATGTTAGGGACAACGCCGGGTAGGAGAAAACCTTTATAAATCTCACCTGAATGGCGGTAGCATTGGCCAGTGTCAGTCATGCCTCTACCCCCATCCTCCTCCAGTGTCTACATTACACAAGTGCCCAGAACGATTTCGATAACTGCCTTCCAAGAGGCGATCCGAGAGTCCGAGACGGACGTGCTTCAGTGGGATACCCCCTCTGACGGCCTCATTCACTGGCAGTGGTAAGTGTCAGACTGGTTCGCCTTCACCGTAATTCAAAACTTACATATGCAGGCCCATAGTTCCCATCGGCGAAGGATTCTTTAAAAAGGTTATGCCACGCTACCTACTTGCACTCCGCAGGACGCACCACTTCCGAACTCCCTGCTGCCTTTGTCCCTACGACGACCTCAACATGCGGCATGCGCATGTCGAAGCCGCCATTTGCTGCCAGGACGGAGTGTTCAGGGCGTTGTGTGCTGCCGGTCGCTGCGGTTACGAAGGTTAGTCATATGCAATATTTATATGCTGCAAATACTCACAGAACACGTAGTCGACTTGAATGCGGTATACAATTCCCCAGGCCAACACTTACATCAGTATCTCGAACGCCGTGAGTCACCATTGTGTACCTTGGTGTCAATGGCACTCACATTGTCCAAGAGGACGGAGACGCCAGTCCCTCGCCCGTCTACCACTTTTCCGAGCTGAGTGACCCCGCCATAGCTGCGGAGGTTATCTGTGCATTGCAGCACAGTGGTACGTTGCTCAGATCATCTGTCTAGGATAAAATCATAATGCTTCATTAGTTGCCCAAAAAGCCAGACGCGAGTGGAGAGTCATCGGTGAGGACAGTGCATCAGTAAAAGACACATGATAGCTCACTATACCCACTTACCAGATCCCGCTGAAGTCATAACCGGCAAATTCCTGAAGACCAAACCTCTCCCGAAGCCGGTGTGCCTGGAGAGGTATTTCAAACGTTTGCATACTCCTTACAAGGCCGGATTGCATGCTTGGACATGCGTTTCATATTTGTACGCTGCATGGAATGTGACCTGTACATGACGAGGACCGTCTTTTCAGGTCACAAATGCGAATTCAGGTAAACACGTCAGCATGCCTAGCTACATTTGTCGTAGTATCAGTCCCGAATATCCATGATGTGTAGGGCACTTGGTACTCAGCTTCTGGAGACGACAAATTCATAATGATTGGCTATCTAGCTTTGAGTGATCAGCATGAATGTTATGTGATGAAATGCTACGCAACACTTAGCTTGCCAGATGTTCTTCGCATGTGTGCTCTCCTCGGGTATGTGAGACAGTTGGCGTTGGTCTGCTTCTTCCTTCTGCCGCAACTTGTGTTGTAGTCACAAATGGATGTGCCAACAGAATACATGATGCTCATTGTGATATTCGTAGATGATGCGTGTACAAGATTATGCGAGCAGAATGGCCCCTGCGCGGAATGTCTCCACAGACGACGGGAGAGACAGCGGCACCACCAGCAGGTGGCCACGCACGCGGTGGAAGGAGACAGCATAAAATTGAAATATGTTGCGTTCATACTTCAAATATGCGTCTTCGTTCTCGCCCGCCTCACGTGCCCGAGGGAGACTGTTCGACGACGGCCACTGCTGCATCAAATGTCCAAGTGCCATCACCCGCGGTTTCCTCATGCGCCAATCCGCCGCGCCCAATGGATCGCAGTCGTCAACGTCCTCCCACATCGGCCGCACTCTGTAGCCTCCCCACACATCCATGACAACCCGTTCGCGAGGACGGGCATGGACGGCGGTGCTGCTCAGATAGCTGCGCACTGCTAGCTCTCGATCGAGAGCCAGCAACTGCAGGCAGAAGTGGAAGACGGAGAGTTCCCACATGACCACCGCTGCAAGGTCGTCGCGCGTGTCTGCATCTTCCCGCGAGACAGACATCTCGCCCCACTGCTCGATCATGGTCGAGGCATATGGGGCAAGGCCCTCGTAGACACCAAAACGGACATTGATGTCGACGCGGTCTGCGAGTCGTCGCTGTGCAAACTGTCTGCGGTCGTCTCCCTGAGCGGAGGGTCTGTCTGCGTCCACTCGGCGTCGCTTGCTCGCATGAGTCGCCTGCGGAAGGGCCTCGATGTCCGCGGGGTGGGAGTGCGGCAGCACCCCGTCCATGTCATCGTCGAGGTGCATATACTGGCCCTGCAAGGCGACTTTCCATTGTGCAGCTGTCATGAGGACACTACGATGCCCGGGAGGACTGAGCACTGCGCCGAAACAGATGGTGCGAATACGCAGCCAGTTGTGGATGCGCTCGCCAGCCATGGTCCTCGGAGTCGTGTAGAATATGTGGAGCGGTGGGAGTGCATACAAAATGGCGCTGTTCGGATGTCTCGCAAGCGCGCTCAACGACGATGTGAGATCCCGCCAACCTGGTGTGATCTGAGGTGCCCATGTGGGCAGACTGCGCAGTGCAGGATCAAGCTGCGACGGGTCCAGAGGCGTTGATACGCGCTCCACTATTTTTGGCTACGGGACCGCACCAGACACATGTTTCGAACCTCCGTCTACCATTGTCCTACCTCCCGCAAACCCTCCGTTTGCACTCACGCTCGCGGCGAACCTACGCCGATGTCATTACCTTCGCCATAGCCCCGCCAAGACTCTCCGCCTATCCGCAACCTACTCAGCTATACCCTTCGCCCATTCTCGAATAGCGTCATATGCCCCGCGAACACTCACACGCAGTCTCCGACCCTTTGACATGTGTTCGTGCCCCACCGACGTACCGAACGCACGTTCGCACTTCGCATTTAGTCCTCGAGCACTCCGACATCTTCCGCGCCTCCGACCGCTTCCGATGCCCTCGGCCCACAGCACCTGATCCCGAAACACGTCGGATGTGTTACGTGACGGACATCACGAAGGCTGTGCGAGCCGCGTGTTCCGATGCACCGTCCGTCCCTTGATGCGCCCTTCGGCACGGCTCCTCAGCTTCGCCGAAGATAGCGATCTCACTACCGGTGTATCGCCACTTCCGGCTGTCTTCTTAATGGTTATCCCGTCCTCGATCAGGACGTCCTCAGCTGTGTCGGACTCGTTCGCTCAGTCTCATTGGCCGCGCGATTTGTTCGTTCGTGTTTCATCTGCAGCTTGGCTATGATCCCGTATTCGTGCCGTATGTTCACCCTATCTTCACATGTCGCATACTTAGCTACTGCACGCGCGTGATTCGGACTTCATCGCTGTTTCGGCTTTCGCTACGCCTTAAATACCTTCATGTATTCTACTGGCGACCAGCAATTCACACCCCACTGCTCAGATCTCAGTCTGCCTGAACGTCACACGTCGCCAATAGCTCTGAACAACGTATTAGCCTTCGTCGTCGAACTTCGCGAGCCGTGTCTTGAAATATCGTTAAGTACCCATCGTCTTCGCATCACCATCATCGTCTTTTGTCCCATATATCCGTTACTCGAATTAACACCAGCCTGCCATTCGGCGCTGCTTCGCGCTCAGTGCTACTAACTCTTATATATCTACAGTCTCTCCTCCGAGCGCGATTCTATTCCCCAGTATTCGTGCACCTCGGGGCTCGTTCGCCCACCGCCATTCCCGTTCGCCGCGTCGAGACCTTGCGGCCCCCACTCGCACCTTCACGTCTGGTAGGATACAGGATCACTGTGTGTTAGTGTGTTAGCCCTCCGGGTTTAGCATCACGACTCCCCCAGTGGTTGTCTGGTTCGCTAGCGTATCAGCGTCTCCGCATCACCTGGCGCTTTTTTCCCCTTGCGACCTGCGCGTGCTGGCGCATTGCCATCGCTACGTACCCAATTGGGACGCTCGGGCAAGATTGAGCCAGGAGATGACAGAGGCAGCGGCGGCGACATGTCTGGAACGTGCGATGGTTGCAGTGCACCCACAACAGGCTCATTGCGAGACCCCGGGTGATCTTGCGCCAATCCGCTTCCTGCAGAGGGGTCAGCTTAAATCATCAATAAGAGGTATAGCAAACTCACCATATTGCTGCATGACAAGCGTGTCTGCAGGCGAAGGCACGAGCGGCTCCTGCGAGTCAAACAACCCCGCATCTTCATCAACATCCTCGGGCTGCTCGGGACCATTTGCCTCGCGCACGTCGAGGATGTGACTCTGCGAGACGCCACTCTTGCGCGCGGCGCGGCAATCGTCCATGTACTGCGAAACCCTCTCCAGCGAATACGCTTTCAAGGGCTGCAAGACAACGCGGCTCATCTGCGTGAAGCGACGCAGCTTGTCCTGCGCATTGCCTCGGAGGGCCTGCGTTTGCGGGGCGTCGAGCCACTGCTTCGTCTCCTCAACGTGACCATGGTGTGACATAAATTTTTTCGTCGAGAAGAGGCCGGCGGCAGGTATCTGCGTGCGGATGCGAATGATGATGGTATCGGAAGTGAGGGTGAAGCGCGGCCGAATGTACCACACGGGGACACCTATCCGAAACAGGGCCTTCACGGTGAAGACATCCTGCGTGATCACCCCTCGCAGCGGCAGCACGGGCCAAGGCTGATGGAGCGTCGAGTCGTCCAGGCGGCGTCGCACGACACGATGGTAAATGACAAATGCACAGAGTTCCAACAAAACTCGCTGGAACTCGCAAAACCACATTTTGATGTCAAAGGTCGACATCGGCGTCGCACGAAGTTGCTCGTAGATCGTACGCAATGTCTCGACACGCTCGCCCTGGAATGCAAACTCACCCATGATTTTGGTGACCTCCGCTTCTGAAGCTGCTCGTACAATGAGTATCCATGGTCTAACATAAATGTGTCAGGAACTCACCTGCGAGATTGACTCGCTGCTCAAAGCCTTCACCCGCCATGCGCTCGACCTCATCAACGGCTTGCCCCAACCTGCGACAAAACACGACCCGAAGACTGCCAACCTCAAAGTAGTGCTGGTGTTCATGTAGATCGACATCATGATGCGTGAAGATATCCCAGGCGATGTCTGGATCATTGAAGACAGGGAGGTCTCCACGAGCATCTGACAGCGGGAAATCCGGTCCCTGCGCATCGTCATCGCTGATGCCAATTTGGCACAGGGCTCTGTGCAGGGGCGCTGCAATGCAGTGTGGCTCCGCGTCATAGTACGCCTGGGGCCACTTCATAAATTCCAGCTTACCCAGCATACCGTCGCCATAGTAGATGATTGGTTCATGGGGGCAGCAACATCGGGATCTCGGGCACCACGACATATTCGGGAGGATACCCACAAAAGCGAATTGTTGGCGGCGAATGGGGACAAACACAGACAGTCTGTCGCCCAAAGACTGGACCGCGCAGCTGTCAGGGTGCAATGGGCTTTCAGCTCCGCCCAGCTGGAGATGGGAGACACCGCCGCCATACGCGCTGTGTGCAATGGTGAGCGAGCTGTTGGGATGTGAAGGCAAACCACACACAAATCTACTCACTTTGTGTGGAGATCGAGGGAGGTGGAGACGGACAATGCACGAACACACTCAGCCGGAGGACAGCAGGGTGGACGAGTTACTCTGCTCACTGAAAGTGAGCCGGAGCAAGAGCTGACCGCTTGCTGAAAGCAAGCAGGTCGTGAGGGTGCAGGGGGGAGGAAGAAAATGGCGACAAAACCGACACGAGGCAGTGAGGAGACAAGGACAACAGAGACAGGACAAGGGACGCTGGACGAGACAGCAACGACGAATAGCGAAGACAATGACACAGAGGACAAAGAAGGCGATGAATATGGAGGACAGTGGGGAGGGATGATGGTGAGGAGGAGGAGGGAGGAGGACGGGCAGAGATGGTGAAGGGAGAGAAGAACTTCAAGACCGTGACAGCTTGAACGGTGCGCAGCACGACGAGAGCCGCGGCGGCTCTCACGGTCAGCGCTCCGTTTATCCAAACAAGGGAAGCTGGTACGCCGCTCAGCTTCCGATTGCACCACATTGAATGAGCGGGTTCTCACCGATTTCGCTTCTGTTCTCTTCTGTTCTGCCGCCTTCTTTCCAGCCCACTTCTCCTTCTCCTCCTTCCTCTCATTGTCCTCGCCCTTCCTCCCATTGTCCCCCACCTTCCTTCTTCTCCTGGCGTCCTCCTCGTCGTTCCTTGTGTCCTCCTCGTTCCTTGTTCCTCGTGTTCCTTGTGTCCTCTCGTTCCTTGTGTCCTCGTCCTTCTCGGCATCCTTCGTTGTCCTCGTTGTCCTCGTTGTCCTCGTTGTCCTCCCTTGTCCTCCTCGTCCTTCATTCTGCCCGGGTGCAGGCGACCCGCTCACTTTCAGTGAGCAGTCGCTCTCGTCAAGGTTCACTTTCAGTGAACTTGACGACTGCACATAGGCAGCCTTTGCTCGTCCGCTTCCTGTCACCTCTCCCATGGCATCTCCACAGCGCCCGCACTCTGCGGCTGCGCCCCATCCCAGCGGTGTCACGCCGGATTTTCTCCAGCGGTTTCGCGAGGTTCGCGCCTTAGCGTAAGTCATGTTCCACCACGGTGCTATTGCTGACATTGATCAATGTCAATTTTTAGCGTGACTGGGATGCCGCTCGCTTCCTCACGTCGTCAATCAATACCACATGTGGCCGAACCTGGCAGTGGAAGTGCAGGTCCCATCGCAAAACCAAAGTCCGGCAAGAAGGCTGCGAGGACGCGCCCGACGTCTGTCTCCTCCGCTCAGCCTCCAAACGCAGACCGCCCAACACGACCCACAACACCGGAGCATGGTCGCATTGCACGTGGACAGCATTCGCGGCCCCCTGCTCGCAATGCGCCGTCTCTCGCATCTCGCCCGACGGCCATTTCGTCCTCTCGGCCTCCAAACAGGGATCGCAATATACGGGGCGCAAGCCCCGAGCATGGCCGCATCGCACGCGGACAGCACTCGCGGCCCCCTGCTCCCGAGGCGCCACCTCGCGTACCTAGGACAAGACCGGACGCACGCCCACATGCTTCCAAAGTCCCGTTTCGCCCACCCATCGTCAGACCACAGGTCCCGTCAAATGCGAACGCGCGCCATCCTGGTCCGCCAGTGTCTCCCCCATGGCGTACGCCGGGGCTTTGGTCGACGAGCGGTCCTGCGTTGACTTTGCGTGCCCAGACCCCGTTTGTTCCTGCCATCCCCCACACCCGAGACCCCGACCCTCCACGTTGGCATGCGACATCATCGCGCACCCGCACTCCCCTCTTTCTACCATCCCCCAAGTCCCAGAACCGGACACTTCGTTGTTCCAGACCTATGCCACAGCAGGACTAGAATGTGCACGAAGTGGCGGAGGTGGATGTAGATTCCGATATGGATTTGGACTCAGAGTTGAGCAGCGACGGTCCACCTGATTCAGAATCGGACGCGGAAGACCAAACCCTTAATTACGTGTGGGACGCAGAGGTACACACACAGGTTGCGACGGATGAGAATGCGGATGCCAAGTTTGCGCGATTGGTGCAACACGTGGACAGGTAAGACCCGTTCCACCATGTTTGTTGTATCACTGTGAACCTTACCACGGCATGAGCAGGCTGTTCGTGTACCCACTCCATGACCCGCGTGGGACTCGACGTGCACGCCCAGGATCTGGCAGGTCTTGCTCCAGACTCTTTTGTCAATGGAGAAGTCATTGAATTTGCGCTGAGGTAATGTTGTTCTTCTTAATATCATTCAAGAACTAAACACTATGACAGACATTGGCAGGAGGGCCTGTCCACTCGCAGGCCTGATTTGGCAGCCGACGTGCTAGTCTTCGGCACGTTCTTTTATCCTACGATGTAGGCACGTCCACTGCGTTCATGAGGGAGCAGGCTAACATATTGTGGTAGCTGTGCAAAAGGACCGTCCGGTGCGTTTGGCATGACGAGATATGCACACATCTTCGAGAAGCAGTTCGTCGTCATCCCAATTCACGATGAGTGAGTGATTTCTTGGTGTTGTAAGTGAGTGACACATGAGCTTATGCCTCGGGTGCAGGCGAAGAGAACATTGGCTCCTTGTAGTCATAGTGAATCCCAGTGCCATCGTGATGGCACCGCAAATGCGTGTAGCGACCATCTATGACCTCGAGGACAACAACGATTGCGTGGGCAATCCCGTCAGCGGTGGACTCACCAGGGCAAAGAATGGTTCAGGCG
The DNA here is from genome assembly GCA_022376435.1 of Amylocystis lapponica. Classification (NCBI taxonomy): domain Eukaryota; kingdom Fungi; phylum Basidiomycota; class Agaricomycetes; order Polyporales; family Postiaceae; genus Amylocystis; species Amylocystis lapponica. The sequence continues at coordinate 10,807 of JABYQE010000437.1, forward strand.
GGGTCGCTTGTCCTTCGCG
>JABYQE010000438.1:0-10820 GCA_022376435.1 Amylocystis lapponica
GGAGAAGCCATAGTGGATGTGTAGAGAGAGCTTGCTGTCGCTGAGTAACATCGACGCTCGGGGCGTGCCACCTGTAAGAACTCAGATTGAATCACCGCTCAACTCCGCGACAATCTACGCCACCGCTGCGAGTCAGTGACTACGCGACTCACTGTGCATGTCATTTGTTTTAGGAATCCGTCAGCTGCAGAGCCAGTACTTACTGACATCTCGGAGCTCAGACAAATAGGAAATCAACTCTACGTCCTGCTAGACTATTTGAACATGATTGCTACAGGAAAACATGCACTTCATCCGACCTTTTTCATCTTCACACATCACTCACGATCATCGTCCATTGGTACTAGGCTGCCCATTCAAAGCTTGACTCTCTCTTCGAAGCTCCTGGATGACTGCCTGCGTCGAGACCCAGTCAGCTCCACCGGTGAGCCTGTCAGTCTGGCGAACACGTACCGCAAGGGCCTCCGGATTGACCCCACTCTCGATCATGCCCACGCAAGTCGCGAGTGTTTCCTTGTCGAGCTGGGTATTGAGTAGCTGCGAGATGTCATGGAGGACTGGCAGATGATTGGTCGGTCTGTGCGCGCAAGATGAGCACAGGATAAATCTCACTGTCCAACGTTTGTTGAGCCGACGCGATGCGATCCGACTCGCGGGTGTTGGACATGGTGTGGAGAGGGTAAGCTCGAGGTTTGGGCGGAATGTTATCAAGGAAGGCCTGGCCACTTATGTTGTCGGAGACGACCACGTACGTAGCAGGAGCCTACGATGCGTGACAAGCAAGAGACGCGACTTGTCACAACTTGTCACTACGGTACACCGTGACGCTACGGCTCTCCTGCCACTCGCCACTCTCGCTCCTAATATTGAACTTCGTCTTCTTGTGCGGCCAGCTACTGTGTACGACGTGGATCACCTCCTCAGGCTCAATCAGCACAAGGCACATGTTGCTCAAGCCTCGCTCCCAGCTACGCTTCTCTTCTCCGTCTTCCACCCCTGCAACTATAGGCACGCACTTGATCCTTTCCTCCTCTTCTCCTCCCGGCGGGTTGCAGAGCTTCGCCCTCAATCTCCCATCTATCGCCGCGTACTCTTCCACTAGCTTCTTCTCCCAGTCGTAGCCCTGCGCATCCATCGTGCGAAGCGCGGGTGGTAGGTATGCTAGCGCACCCCCGTGAAACAAATGCGTAGGCCCAGGGATGGCGCGTACGCGTCCAGCTACGCGGTACTGCTCATTTGTGTCTGCAAGTAACCAGGCGAACTTCATACGGTCATTTTCGCGCGTCTGGACAACCTTGTCGGAGCGTACGTCCGTGGCGAATAGGAAGACGGGGAGATGAGCGGCGCCTGCTGGATAGAGAATATCACGATGTGTGACAGTGCGGACGTGCGGCACATTTTTGGCGTCAACGGTCGCAAGCTGGTAATCTGACGGTGGACGTCTGTGAGTCGGGTAGCGTATTCGATGGCAGTACTGGTGACACTTACCCACTGCTTGTACTTTGTTCTCAGGCAAGCTGATCGCCTTCTGCAGTGTATCTATCTACGTCGGCAGCGATGACATCGCGAAAGACAGGTCAATGGTTGTAATGCAAGAAAGTAGGGACGGATGGCCTCGACAATTGCAAGCTTTGCGGGAAATGAAAATGTTGCTAAGTCTTGCTCCTTGCTCTTTATATAAAAGCACTTAGGCCGCCCGACCAACCCCATTTGTTAATTGCCACGATTCTTGCACGGCGTTGATGTGCATGAGACACAGTATCATGCTGCGGGAGTAATTGGTCATACTAACTGCTTATTTCCAGTGCTACTTCTTTTCAAATCCGACCACCAGACCCACTGCATTACCTCGACAACTGCTGCTTCCAACAGCGCTCACATTCCCAATATCAGTGCGTGGCGAACATCTCTACCGTCGAGTTGCTCGCCTAGCCGCAATGCGGCGTTTTTGGCATCGATAGAGCGTATTTGCAAAACGCCGAAAGTAATTTTGGGTTTGGGCGGGGTCTTGGCTTGCCCAAATCGATTGTGAGCGTTGTGCAAATACGCTCTATATTACCGCCAGATGACATGATGCCTGTACTTATCATGGGCAGCTGAGCCGTGACTGAAGTCCTTCCCGCTGCAGAATCCATAATACTCGGTGTTGTGTAGGTACGTCCTATCATCTCCTGACCGTTCTCGGCGGAGTACTTGTCATGGGCTTGACGTTGACACGAAGCAGTGTTTGTTGTAACTTAGGATGCTACGGAAACCCAGCCACTCGTGGTAACGCGAGTTGATCTCCGTTTTTCATCGAAACAGTGATCCAGGTCGCTGTACGTACACTGTATCAGTGTACAAGAACTAGGCGCCGAGATGTGCGAGCGGAATGGTTGACAAGACGCGACTCTCCTAGGCCTGTTTCATTTTCTTCGAGCCCTGGGCGCGAGTCGTCACTTAAGTGTTACAACTACCATAGGGCCAGGCCCTCACGGACAATAAACACGGAGACCAACAAAAAAAAAGTGTTACAAGTTGTCTTGCCATTCTCGAAATGCAATCGAGGACGCAACTTGTCACAGTACGTGCGGCTACATGACACGATATCTATATCCTATCCGCTTTCATGCCTCGATGATCTTCTCCTCCCACTCGCCGCTCTCGCTCCTGATGAACTTCGTCTTCTTGTTAGGCCAGCTACTGTGCACGACGTGGATCACCTCCTCAGGCTCGATTAGTACAAGGGACACGTTGGTCAAGCCTCGCTCCCAATTGCGCTTGTCCTCTTCGTCTTCCACCCCTGCAACTTTTGGCACGGACGTCGGCCACTTGACCCCTTTCTCCTCGTCCGTCTCTTCTCCCGCCAGTGGGCTGCAGTAGTGCGCCCTCATTCCCCCCTCCATCTCCGCGTACCCCTCCACCCGCTTCTTCTCCCAGTCATAGCCCTGCACATTCATCATGCGGAGCGCAGGCGGCAGGTCTGCCACCGCATCCTCGTAGAACGGATGGGTGGGCCCAGGGATGACACGTACGCGTCCAGCTACGCGGTACTGCTCCTGTGTGCCCGCGAGGAACCAGGCGAACTCCACACGGTCGTTCTCGCGCGCTTGGGCAACCTTGTCCGTGCGTATGTCCGTGCTGAGCACGAAGACGGGGAGATGAGGGGCGCCTGCTGGATAGAGAATCCCACGATGTGCGACGGTGCGGACGTGCGGCACGTTCTTGGCGTCGACGGTCGCAAGCTGGTATACTGACGGTGCACGGTGGACGTCTGTGTGTCAGGCAGCGTATTCGACGTCAGTATATGTGAGCACTCACACACTTGTGATTTGTTCTCGGGCAAGCTGAGCGCCTTCTGCAGTGTATCTATCCACTTTGGCGGCGACGACACCTCGATTGTCTGACTCATGGCAAGATGGTTGTAATGGCTCGAAGACTGCAAGCTTTGCGGAAAGTGAGAATACTGATCAGTCCTGTTCCTCACTCTTTATAAGTAACCGCTCAGGCTTCAGTCCGCCCGACCATCAATCAACAAGTTATCTCCATCGGTCGGCTCCATACGGAGATTTGATCTCCGTACGGAGTTGGAACCGTTTCCTGATGCGGCCAACCTACTCTATTGATTGTCGTCATTCCTGTACGGTACTTCATGAGACGCTCCTCGAGTAAACGGCCTTACTAACACTGCTTGGTTGCACAGTGCTGGTGCTTTCCAATCCGACCACTAGACTCACCACATTACTCCGACTCGTGCTGCCTCCAACAGCGCTGACATACCCAACACCAACGCGTGACGAACATGTCTAATGTCAGGCTGCTGGCCTAGCCACTACGGGAAGGTTTCTACCGCCAAATGACATACAATCGGGGACAGAGCGTGCTGGGGCTTGACTGCCGTTCTTCCAGAATTCATGTAAATTCAGGTATGTCCATCATCTCCTGACCGTTCTCAGTGGCGCCTTTGCCGTGGGTTTGACGTTAACATGACATCGTGTTTGTGATAACCCAGGATGCCACGGATCTCCAGCCAGCCGTGGTAGAGGAGTTGATCTCCGTTCTTCCATCGAAGCAGTGCCCCAGGTTACCGCACATACACTGTATCAGTGCTTGAGAACGTTAACTTCATGTAGGTGTGTGAGCAGAATAGTTGATAAGATGCAACTCTCCGTTTTATATTTCATCCAAGCCCTGTGCGCAGGTCGTCGCTTGGCAAGCTGTCTTGCCATCCTCGAAAATGCGTTCGCTAGGAGCGAAAACCACCGGCTTATGTTTACAAGTACAGATACACGACTTGCATACGGCTTTACCTTCTCTCGACCGGTACCATTCACGGTACCAAAGCCTTCTCCGTCCACTCACCACTCTCATCCCTGACGAACTTCGTCCTCTGTGTTGGTTTCCCCGGTATCGCAGCGTATTCCACCTCAACGGGCTCGATCAAGAACAGTGAGAGATTGCTCAGCCCCAGCTTCCAATTGCGCTTGTCCTCCTCGTCCTCCTCTCCCTCCACTTTCGGCAACGCCGCCGGCCACTCGGCTCCCTCCAATGCGCTGATGTCCGCCCCGGCGGGCGGGCGACAGTAGTTGATCCTGAACGTCCCCGGCATGCCGGAAAACTCCGCGGCGCGCAGCGCCTCCCAGTCGAAGCCCTGCGCGTGCAGCGTGCGCAGCGCGAGCGGCAGGTCCGCGTGCAGCGTGCGCAGCGCGAGCGGCAGGTCCGCGAGCGCGTCCTTGTACGAGGGGTGTGTGGGCGCGGGGACGACGCGCACGCGCCCTGCGATGCGGAACTGCTCGTGCGAGCCCGCGAGGAACCAGGCGAGCTCGACGCGGTCGTTGGCGCGGACGTGCGCGACCTTGGTTGTGCGCACGTCCGTCGTGACCAGGATGACGGGGAGGTGGGGCGCGTCGGTGGGAGAGAGGATCTTGCGGTACCCGACGGTGCGCACGTGCGGTACGTTGTTCGCGTCGACGGTCGCGAGCTGGTACTCTGTCGGTGCATCGGGGGCATGTGTCAGATAGTGCGGCGACGAGGGTCCGTGGTCGATGGGTCGCGATGAGCAGTGCACTTACGGATCTGGGACTTGTTCGCGGGTAGGCTGAGTGCCTTCTGCAGCGCGTCTACCCACCTTGGTGCCGACGGCATCTCGCAATTGACAGGGCGGTGAAGACGATGATCGATGATTGGCTAATGGGTTTACAGTACTTGGCTCGAAGGTGGGTGAGAGAACTTGCGAACTGCAAGTTGTGTGGCAGTAAGTGGAGATGGATATGCTCAATCGCAGCTTATCACCTTATATATGTGTGCTCCTCGGGCCTCAGGTCTGTTCTGCGCTGATGGCCGGTGTTGGAGGAAATCGTCTTGCATGAGACCTCGACCTGACTAAAAGGGGCCTAGCCTCGAGCTCAGTATAAGCACTGGAACCCCCTGGACCCTCCAGTCAACCACAAGCACGATGTCGTGGAAATCCCCCCTCATAGGCTACGAGAATGCAGAGCCGCTGCCCACGACGATAAACCCGGATGGCAAGTCGCTGTACAACACCCCGGGGCCGCTATCGAAGGCGTACGAGACATTCCCCGATCCCATCGTGTCGACGAACAATGGGTTCGACTTTCACAGTGAGGACGTTCGGTCGCCCTCTATCTATCCGAGCTCATGGCCGATCACGTAGTATACTACATACAATCCAGCCCCTCGCAGATGCAGTATGCCAAGGAGCTGCATGAGCGGGTGAGGAGGGAGTTCCCCGAGGCAAGCAGCGTTGTTTTCCCCCTGCTTTCCGATGCTGTCTGATCACCGTGTTGCAGCTGCGCATCTACAAGTTCTGGGACAAACCTGTGGGTAAGGACCGACATTTCCGTATGCGCCTTGCTGCCCCGTTGACCATTGCATGAAGGCCCCCACCCGGTTGCGATGTTCGAGGTGAACGTGTTCAACCCCCACCAGTTGGGCGCATTCTTCTCCTGGCTGGTCGTCAACAGGGGCCCATGCTCGTACGTCGGCATCTTTTCGCAGTCGAAATGTGTACTCACAACTAACTTTCTGTGATATTGCAGGGTGCTCGTGCACCCACACACGGGCAACCCGCTGAAAGACCACACCGAGTTGATGTCGTGGATAGGGCAGCCATGGCCTCTCTTGACGGAAACCCTGCCAAAGACAGGCGACTAAGCCCCCTCCGTCGCATTTGAGCTTGAAAAATCCCTTGTAATTAGTACATGTCAGCTCTGGAATGCATGAACGTATTTCTCGCCAAGTTCTGATGAGTGGCCTTGATCATGGATGATGATGTTTCCTCATCAAAGTCGTGCGTGCGCTGTCTCCAGACGTGTCTGGTCACGTGCCCGACACAGGACCAAGGTCCGCCCGGATTTGGAGCAGAACGTTTGGAGGTGTCTCAGTACTTCAACAGTACTTGTAATCCGTCTCCCATAAATTCCGATATCGCCTGTGTTATACAATTCCCCTACTCTTTCTGAACCATATATAACATGCCATATGCACCTCAAGTACTCGACAACGCCCTCGGCGCCGTTGGGAACACCCCTCTCATCAGGCTCGACAAGATCGCCGCGCAGGAAGGCCTAAAGTGCAACCTCCGTGAGTATTGCGGCATCTGCGGCTCCTGCCCCACATCCTCTCACACCATAATTGCAGTGGGAAAGCTGGAGTACACTTCTGCCGGGGGGTCCGTGAAAGACAGGATCGCGAAGCGGATGGTCGAAGAGGCGGAGAAGGAGGGCAAGCTCACTCCCGGCTACAGCGTCATAATTGAGCCCACGTCCGGCAACACGGGTAAGCTGTCTGTCCTTGTTGAGGCAGTCACTGCTCACGACGTCGCACCGGCGCGTTTGCAGGGATTGGGCTCGCGATGGCGGGGGCAGTCAAGGTCAAACACTTTCCACAGGAGCCATGCACATGTGCTGAATACTACAGATAAGGGATATTCGGTGATAATCACGATGCCCAACAAGATGTCCCTCGTCCGTCGTGTCTCTTTGGCTGCGCGCGCAACATGCTCATCTTAACAATAGGAGAAGGAAGCGACGCTCCGCGCCCTTGGAGCTGAGGTCGTCCGCACACCCACAGAGGCCGCATGGGACTCGCCCGAGTCGCACTTAGGTAGCGCACTCAGCTCACTCGCCGTCCCTCTCGTGGCTGAATTCCCTGACGACCGTAGGCGTGGCGGAGAAGCTCCAGCGCGAGATCCCCGGCGGCATCATCCTCAGCCAATACACAAACGTACGCTCTGTCCGTCACACCTTCCGCGAGAAACATTGACGCAGCACGCACCAGCCCAATAACCCACTCGCGCACGAGTATACGACAGGCCCCGAGATTATAGAGGCAATCACAGCGACGCCGTCGACCTCGCAGAAGCCTTCTTCCGGTAAGGTCGACGCGCTGGTCGCGGGGGCAGGCACCGGCGGCACGGTCACAGGCATCTCGCGCGCGATCAAGAGGACGCATAACAAGGCATGCGTCGTCGTCGGCGTCGATCCTGTACGTCCGCTCCGGCCATCCCCGTGTTCGCTGCCCTGACCGCTCACGTCGCCAGAAAGGCAGCATCCTCGCTGTCCCGGAGAACCTGAACACGGCCGACTCGGGGGCAGCGTACGTCGTCGAGGGCATCGGGTACGACTTTGTCCCGGCCGTGCTATCGCGCGACGCTGCGGACATCGACTGTTGGGTCAAGACCGCAGATGAGGAGGCGTTCGCGGCGGTGCGGAAGCTGATGCGCGTCGAGGGGCTGCTGGTCGGCGGCAGCAGCGGGAGCGCGCTAAGCGGTGCGCTGCGTTGGCTCAAGAGTGCGGGAGGCGCACGGCTTGCGCAGACGGAGGGCGCAAATGTGGTCGTGCTGCTTCCTGACGGGTGGGTGACGCCTTGGATTTTGCGTTGCGTGCGAGGGTTGATGGATGTGGTTCGGTTTGCAGGATCAGGAATTACATGAGCAAGCCGTGGTTTTTGAAGATGGCGCTCGAGGAGGAGCCGTCCCCCCTCGCGAACCGCATTGCTGGCATTCTGAAGTCGTCACCGAACGTGGAGGTTCCCAATACCAATGGCCTTGTGGAAAAACTCGCCCATGTGAAGCTCGATGGTGACGTCTGAGTATAGCTTGAATAATGAATTGGTTGGTGTCCAAGTTATTATGTTGCGTGTCTTGTATTTTCTCCCTCTCGACGTAGAATGCATTCTGTGGTGTTTAGACGGACGTTGTCTCTATGGTCTGACGGCTATGCTGTGTTTCTGAAATATGAAGCCTGTTGAGGTGCTACAACTTAGAGTTGGCGAGGAAGACTGACATCAATTGTCTGCTATAATTGGCCACGGTGAGATACCAAATAAGGAAGTGCCGGCTACCGCGTCGGGACAATGTGGCTGTTGCCTATTGTCTCGATTCATCCGCTCTTTCGCTTGTTCTGAGGTTGGCAACTCCCAGCGGTGCCATGAAACACCTGATGTTGTCAGCTGGTAACCTCCCTTCCGAATTGAAGCTCATTATGTTGACAGCACAGCTGTTTTGCATTGTCTTCGCCACGCTGCTGTGGCATGCAGTCTCCATAGAATCCAAGCCTTTAGTTCCGTGCATGCATAAAAAGCGGTTCTCTGCAAATCGGTATCCTTGCACCTCGCCACTACCCACAGCCTAACCGGAATCAGATCCCCCAAACCTGTAAACTCGTCTGTGACGATCCTATCTCACTCCTAATAAACGGCCTCGCCCTCACTGTATCTCTATCCTGACCATTCACCCCCCAATCTTACCACCAATGGCTAGTCATTTTGCCTCCCTCCCAGAGGCACCTCGGTGAGTGCCATACGTGATTCCACCCCCACGGACCATCCTGACTGACCTATTTGCATTATTTCAGCATGTCGTGCACAAAATATCTCGAGCGCCGCATCATCTGTGCGTGGAAGGCCATCAGTCGGCGTACCCGCAAAGCGCAGCGCGCGTCGATCCTCCCGAGGACTTCGTCATCCTCACCACCCGTCGCCGTAGCATCCGCTACCACGCCTAAGCCCACCGCCGCCCACCTCTCATCAGCCCCTACACGACACGCACATGTGTCTCGCCTCACCGCCCTGGACGTTCTTGTATCAACATACCCCTACGTTACCATATTCCCCACTTGCTCTCTAATTTTCTCGGATCGGACTGCTTGACGTGGCCCGTTATATCCTGGACCGTTCTCGTGTGGACACTCTAGATGCGCACATACATATGTATTGCTTGACTGGTTTACCTCCTATCTAACTGTATCGATGAACTCTACTATGCCAATTCGTATATCAATATGACACCTATGCTTCTCTGTCTCAACGTATTCGACTTGAACGAACGCCTCATGGAAGGTATATATACAGCTTTGTTGTCGAACAAGTGCTCCCGTCCCTTGGAACTATTTCAGCCTCTGAGCAGTACACATTTAGCCAAGAGACAGGAAGGTCTGCACATCTGACACGAAAGAAGCGCATGTACAAGTAAGTGTCAGAACGCGCAGGAGAGACAAACTTCGGCCATGAGGTTGACATACGCAGGACTCCAGTTACGCTCCATAACTACCGAACACGAGTGTCCAATGCCCACGCGATTATCCAACGTTCAACAGTGACACGATACTGCAACTTTGTCAGACAAGAGAACGCAACATAACACCAGGCGGCCAACGCGCGACACACATGTAAGTTACACACTACACAGCAACGTCTGTTCAGTTCTGATTCCATCGCATTGCATACCTTCTTCCGCCGGCCTGCATGATATCCGATCCCCCGGCAACAACTCCCAGCGAGCCTTGTCGAAGAGGACGCAAAGGCACTAGCAATCAAGCCCCGGGCGGACTCGCAACCTGATTCAACTAGAGCAGCATGAGCAACCTCACATCCACCACGAGGGTCCACACACCGCATTAGCAAGAGCCTGCACTGCATCCTTGTGCGCCAACAGACGCTCGAGCGCCGCATCCTTCACCTCAATCTGGCGCTGCAGCTCCCGGATCGTGTCCTTGCACTGATCGAGGGCAGCGGCTGTCTCGCTCAACGTCGCCTGCAGCGCCTCGTGCGCCGCATTGCGCGCGGAGAGCGTGTGCCCGAGGGTCCCGATCTGCGTGCGGAGGGCGTCTTCGCGCCCGAGCGCGTCTTGCAACAGCTGCCGGACGGCATACACCTCGTCTATCAGGCCGGATATGTCGTCATCATCCTCGTGAGCAACCTGGACTGTCCTCTCAGACACCGACGCAGCTAGTCACGTGAATATGAATATCCGGTGAGCGGTCGCCTCTCTGAAGGGCGGTGAGAGAGGAGACGTACAGCGGCGATATTTTCCTGCTCACGGCGAGCTGGGTCCGTACCTCCGCGAGAGTCGCAGCCTTCCCGACTTGTCTTCACGAAGCATTTCGGAGACATTTCGCGACAAGGCTCTAAGAGAGGAAGCGGGGATAGTCCGCTGCCGGATCCGCCACGGTGCATCCTCTCCATAGTGTCGTCGCTGGCAGCTCTCGGAGAAGGCGAGGACGGGCCGAAGAACTCGTGGCATGCGGCTCACGGGACGCCGTGCATCGAGGTCGCGAAGGATATGCACGCTCCCGGATCGATGGTCCCACTGTGCACACGGGTGGGCCGTTCAGGGAGACACTAGCACAGAATGTCAGACTCGCGCAGCCCCAAGACTAAACTTTCGTACAATGGATCCGATTATCGACTTCGTTGTCGTAACCTGCACCGTCGGCGGTCTCAACAACGGCATCGGCGTGCATTGAATGTTGCATGACGTCCGTGGACGAGCCCTCTCCAAGTCTACGGCGGAGGGCCTTATTCGCGTTCCTCGTGTCCTC
>JABYQE010000439.1:0-10717 GCA_022376435.1 Amylocystis lapponica
ACAGAGATAATGCCCTTGTCCGCATACCTCTTCGCGACTTCACGCGCAACCACCACGTTCCCCTGGATAACAACATTTTAGTACTATAATGCCACACAGTTTTGCGTGAATCCACCTACAAATTTGCTCTGAGAGTACAGTTGGTCTGTCCGCAGCTTGCGCCTAGCGGACTGTCCCGGAGCGGCGTCCAGTGATCGTATAAAAGTACGCTGTGATGAAGCGTGGTGATGACCCGGGTATGGTGATCGGGGGATGTCTCCGTCCCTGCCACGAGAGCAGGCATGAGCAGTTCGGTGAACAAAAAGTGCCCTGGTAGTATCTTCAGACTGAAAAACAGACAGTACAGAGGATCTGAACCAGTCATACCAAGGACGTTCGTGCCAAACTGCAAATCGTAACCCTGCGAAGTGAGCATGTCAAGCGGAGGGTTCATCACGCCGCTGTATACTCCGTTCAGTATACACAGCACATGAGCCCACCGGTGTGCATACGCACGCGTTGTTAAACAGAATGTGCAACTCCGTCTCCTGACTGTATTGCAGGGGAGCATTGAGCCTCGGTACTTCTGAGGCTGCGGGCCCCACAAAAACCTACCGTAAGAATTCCTCCGCGGCCTTACGGACAGACAGAAGGTCGCCGAGATCAAGCTCCAGGAAGATCGCTTCCTTTCCCGTCAGGGTCTTCAAGTCTGCGATGGAAGCCTCTGCCCTTTCCTTGCTCCGCGCGGCCATGTACACCTTCGCATTGTGTTCCAGCAGTACCTGCACATACCCGTCGATAAGCGGAGACACGACAATATCGGCTCAAGTGAGTCGTACCTTGACAGTCTCCTTCCCAATTCCCCGTTCCCTCCTAAGTTCATCGTCCGCGCACCGGCGTCAGCGTTTCGGGCCCCCAGACATATACCGTACGCACCGGTAACGATTATGACGCGGCCGGTCAAATCAGGAATCTGGCCCGTGCTGAATGTAGACTTCGGCGGGAAGGACTGCGATATGAGTGTCAACAGGTTGCCCATTTCGTCGTGATCGTCAGAATGCTGGTGCGATGGGTCCTAGAAATGTGGAAAGAGAGCATCGCGCGGAGTCTTTCAAGCACTTGATCGCACAGCGTGACAGCGTGGGACTATTACTGCTACGGCTGGTAGTACGCGCGTCGACTCGGTCAAGTGCCAAGCATGCTGCACGGGTGCCCGAGGTACGAGGGACATCATGAAGACGGGCCTGTCTTTTGAGAACGCAATAAAGGCGCTGGTTAAAGTACAGGAAGCACCGCGGTGTTCATTTGAGATTCAGACACTTGGGCGCGTTCCTCGCTTAGCTTCAGCGCATCAATCGCTGAGCGCCTGAGCATCAAATTCACCAATGGCACGGCGCCACACAGGTGGTGGCAGTGCACTCCAGTATTGTAGGGAATGTTATGTAAAGCAAGTATGTATATAGATCGAACACGCATGCACTGACGCGCATTGAGCTTGCGTTCATATGCATCGGCATTGGAATTCCGAACACGAAGTACCTCCTATCTCGCTGCACGCCTATTGAACTTGGAGCCCGACCTCGTTCTCCAACCAGTTCCACAGGCGCGTGCCGAGCTCCTCATCATACGCTTCCTTCCTGAAATAACCCAGCCTCGCGAACGGAATCAGGTACTGCGCGAGCATGAGTCAGTGCTATCGCTGCACAACGCCAGAGCTGCACACGCACCTTGCCGTTGTACTCCAGACACTCGGGCATAGTGCCGGCGTAGAGCTGTGTCAAGTCGCCCATCGACACGGGGTATGACATTGCAGTCTGCCAGTGCGCATCAGGAATTGACAGCAAGTCTACAGGACCTACCAGTGCCTACAGGTGCCTACAACGGACTAAGTAGATCAGACCTTGCTACCAGAGCCCCGCGTAGGTAGCTGTAGGCACTCGTAGGAATGCAGCATTTGCAGATGCGAGAGGCGAGAGCGGTAGCTGTAAGTACGCGGGTTGCAGGAAACGCGTAGGTATCTACGCACAACTACGTTGCGTTGGATAGTGCCCAGATGCTGTGTGAGATCCGTGACTATGACGCCTGCACACATGTCGGACTGGTAAGCAACTTGTCGCTTCAAAGAAGCTGCTGTGAAGACTGACCTGGGTTGAGAGCAATCGATACAATGCCCTGGTCGCCGTACCGCTTCCCGAGCTGGTAAGCGAATGTCGCAGCCCCCTGGATGACATTAATGAGCCTTCTAGAAGACACGAAGCACGGATGTATTGTCCCCTCACAAACTTGCTCTGTGCGTACAGGTCGTAGGGGGCCATCTTCCGCCTTGCAGCACCGTCCTTGAATGACTCCCAGTTGAGCGTGTAAAGACGCCCCAGTGCAGAAGAAGTCGTGACGACTCGTGAATGGCTATCTGGCGAAGTCCCGAGGCCAGCGAGCAGTGCAGGCATCAGCAACATAGTGAACAGGTACATGCCTGGAGGATGACCGCAGTGAGTAAGAATTTTCTTGTCCGTTGATTGAGAATACTGACCAACGACGTTTGTTCCAAATTGCATATCGTAGCCGTCGGAGGTGACTGCCTCAATGGGAACATGCATTACGCCGCTGTACATACATCAAGAATTGAAGAACAAGCCGTGCCAATCCGTCGACCTGTGTACGTACGCATTGTTGAACAAGACGTGCAATTCTGACTCCACGCTGTACACACATACCAACCAAATTCAGCACATGAATTGACTAATGTCCGAAGGTACATGCCTGAGGTACGTCTCTGCAGCTTTCCTGACAGACGCAAGATTGGCAAGGTCGAGCTCAAGGAATATGGCTTCCTTGCCGGTCTGCTCCTTCAGCTCCGCGATGGCAGCCTCTGCCTTCTGTTTGTTCCGCGAAGCCATGTAGACCTTCGCATTGTGCTGCAGGAGCTCCTGTAAAGTCATGCATGATGCTCAGCCTCCCACATCGGCCTCATCAAATCACGACGCACCTTGACCGACTCTTTTCCAATCCCAGCATTCCCACCTTTCGTCGCCCTATGAATCAGCGACACGGAGCACCAAATATTGTTGCACGGCGACTTACCGGTCACAAGCATAATGCGACCAGATAGGTCTGGAATTTGGTCCGTGCTGAATTTGGGCTTGGGTGGGCGGGCCTGGCAGAGCACTGCAAGCATGTTGCTCATGTTCGATGTCTAATGTAGGACCAATGTTTGAGTCGTTGGATATGATAGAGGCAGAGTGCCAGAGTTAGATGCACGAAACTTGATCCACCAACCCCGAGCCTTATAATGTCGAAACGGAGTGCATTTTTGATATATAGTACCCTGACAAAGGGTCTTGACATACCTCGGGGGACTCTGTCAGGCTGGATGTATGGGGCGGTCTGGGACTCTGGGTAACACAGACGGCGGCCGCACCCTGCCAAACTATGTTGGGATCGGGCGGTCATGCATATGATGAACACCGGACAACAGATAAGTACAAGACCTACGTACTACTATAGGCCTACTATCTGGTAGACAACAGAGCGAAAGTAAGTATTGCATATGTCCTAGAAAAACACGTCGTAATGCGCTTTAGGATTCCTTACCACTGGCGAGCCACATTCCTGTTAGGAGTGTTGCGCATATTGTACAATATGGAACTAACCTGGCCCGGCTGCAAGGGCGACGCAATGGTTCGGCAGCTCGATATGTGACTTCCAAGTCTGCTGTCTTCGTGCCGCACATGCAATTGACTCCGAGACGGCTGCAATGAGTCTGCCGTCCGGACGCGTATGCAGACGGCTCCGTTCCTCACTGATCGAGATCAGTCTGGTAAGACAAGTATCCTAGGGCCGTTCGGTATAGATCTTACTCGTCGCACCATCAACCACTGCTCGTTGTCCACCGGCTGTTGTTGAAGCATATTGCTACAGGACATTTTGCTGATTTGTTTAGGAGATTCAACGCTGAGCTCTGTGTACGACTGAAGTGGAGCGGAAGGACAGACCTTATTTAAGTTAGTATGGTTCAACGGCATCATGTTGAACACTTTCCAAATCAGGAAGACATTCGGCGCTCGCGGCAGCTGAACGTTCACTGCCACAGCTGCCGCGGCTTCGGCCGGCCATTTGATCAAACCCGCTCACCACTTGCTTCCACTGTGCACCTTGCTTGCTTGATTTCTTGATGACATCTCTATACGAGTCCCTTCTCCTCAAAATGGTCGCGGTCCTCGAATTGACACAGCAGTCCGAAGTCGCGCTGTCGCCACAACTCAAACAGGCCCTCGTGCAATCTGTGCGTTCCCCAGGTCACGGTTTACACCACACTATGCTGATGCTGAGGCCGCTCGCAGACGAACGACTTCAAGGAGAGCATGCGGCAAGCACGTGAGGCTGCGACCACGCTGCCTGGGGGTGAGCTGTCTGTGGCAGAGCAGGACGAAGTCATCGCGATGCTTGAGCGACTGAAGGCGCGCAAAGCGTGTGTTCTCCCTCTTCTCATGGTCCAGACGCGATCTTGTAGCTCATACTGTTTGGAATCGTTAGAAATCAGCTGGCGGCGTTTGCAGATAGTGTCGACGCGATATCGGCTGCCGCCCACGCCGCCAGGGCTGAGGACGGCGTCAGAATGGAGGTGGATTCGACGGCGTCCACGCCCGTCGGGCCGTAGGTCGGCCTTACTTATGTGGCCGGCTGAGTTTCTCGACCAGTGGCCGATGATGGGAGCGCGCGACGGGCAGGCCTGAGATGCATGCGGTCTACAATCGGGACTATTCTGATCGCGCCTGATCGACTTTGCGAACATAACGATACCAACTCGATGTCAGACAGAACAAAGATGCACCTTCATGCTCAGACCGCCCGTCTATGAAGTGCAGACGGCTCCCGCTCCTTGCACAAAGCTCTGTCACCACTTCATATCCATCATGCGCAAGCGCCTTCCCCCCCTCTCTGCGGCGTTTCTTGTTGCCCTCGCAAAGCGTGCGTCGGCTGGAAACGTGTCATGGATAAGTCCGTCCGCGGGGGATGTGTACGCCTCGGGTGACACAATTGTCGGGAAATGGAGCGCGGACGATGCGATGGTCTCGCCTTCATTCAGCCTTTGTGTATCCGGCGCTGGCGGCTCCGGTGGTAAAGCGAAAAACTGCGGGTCGACTGTGTGGCCGGTGATTGACCACAACGACGGGTCGTACATGATCCATCTGTACGTATTGGCATGACCCAGATTCTTGCGCGCCGTGGTTTGGGCCTGACCTGTGCACTGCATGTGGCTGTAGGTCTCTGCCAGATTTGACATCAGCTTCGGCATACAGCTTCTACCTCCAGATGGCGGATGACTCTGGTCAGGCTACGGACTCGCCGGCCTTTTCTTTAAGTCGTGAGTTGATTCCTGCAGTCCACTTTGAACCAGTCTGATTGTGATTCTGCTATAGCCGGGTCGTCACTGCAGATGGTTCCGGACAATACAACATCAGCATCCAGCGATCCTACACCACCGTCTGCATCTTCTTCCTCTTCCTCGCCACAGAGTCCCCTGGACCTCGGCGTGACTCGTATGCCTACTCCCACCGCTGCCTACGCCGTACCGCTGTCTCTTGTAATCTCTGTGCTCCTCGCCGCTGGTGGCCTCTCTATTCACCAGCACCGCAAGCTGTCACATGAGCGTGCAGAAGACGAAAAGGCACTGTCCACTACCACGCTATCGCGTCAGTCAAGCCTCACCGCGAGTTTCCGCACGCTCATCGGCTCCGCCAACAGTCGCCCGACGAGCGGCGCGAGTCCCGACTCCACACCTACGGCCTGGCTCAAACGGTCTGGGAGCGGAGGCAGCACGCTAAAGCGTGCCCCAGCGCGACGTGCGACGCGCGAGCCGTTCTATACGCCTTCAGCGCGCAGGCGGCCACCGATGCGCGTGCCTGCGAGCCTCTTTCGCGCGGCGGCGTCGCCCGTGCCCGTGTCGGTGCCGCAGTTATCACTCGAGGATGAGGATGCGAACGCGGAGGTGGAGGATTCTGTCGTGTCGCGCTACTTCCACCCGTCGCCGATCCCGCCGCCGCTGCCGGAGAGGCTGCACGTACGGCGGAGCGCGGGGACGTGTGGGGCGTTTTTGGATGTGGAGAAGCCGTTGCCGATGAGCCCTGGGGAGCTGTATGATGAGGTCGCGAAGAGGCTGTCGGGGCCGGGACATTGATGCGCTGTCGGTGTATGCGATTCTGAGAAGATGGCTTCGTCTGGGTGGTGGATTTATTGGTCGTACGTCATGAATTCAACATCGCGTGATGGTTCACAGCACTGTCGAGGAGATGTTACAGAGCAAATTTAGGGCATTTCAAGGAGACCGTGCTGCAGCACGCCAACCGGTACCGCGGGAGGTGCGTGCAGTGGCAAGCGCGTTTCCTTACGCGCGTGTTGGTCTTGTATATTCGCATCAATGCTCGCGGCCGAGCGGACATCGTCTGGCTGATCAAGGACAAATGTGGCCCTTCTCCGGGTACAGTCGGAATGAAGAGATGTATGGTGTCATTCAGACGGATCCTGTGCTTGAACGGGACCAGTAAGTGAGTTGTTTACGTACCGTTAATGGGGTCGCCAATCGACCGGAAAGCACGCGATTTGAAGCATCGCATAGAAGCCGACGCGGACACCAGAAGTCGAACAGAAGTCGAGGGCGATGTGGCCTCTGGCAGCGAACCCACGAAGGAGGAGGCGGGGCTTCCGAATTGGGCGAGAAGGCGTCCTGGAATGGCAGGTGGCGTGCTTGGTTCGGTACACTTCATGTTCCAGACGTTGACAATAAAGGCCAACTAGGCAGGCGCATGCCCTGCCCCGGGCCTTCATTACACGTCAGCGGCCCGCTGGCCGTCTGGGACATCCATATGAAAGCGACGATCGTGCTCCGCACTGCTCCGGCCGTGCAACCCACGCCCGCCATCTCCCCGTCATCAATCCGCTCTCGACATCTGTGCTCGTAAGTGTCCCCTCTCTCTCTTCTACCACCACCATCGCATCTCCTCGAGGTGCTCTCTTACTTACTTCTCTACACCTTAGTACACCATGCCGTTTAATCATCCCGGCTTCAGAACGCCAGCTTCTTTCTCCATCGAGGAGTTCACCGACCTCGTCTCCACCGCATTCAACATTTCCAACAATACCCACACCCCACTGTCCTTGCCAGTATCCCCTGAACCTATTCGATACGCTACCTCAAGTTGTTTCGAGAGCGACACGGACGATGAAGAAGGCCCCAGCACCAGAGGTCATCCGACATCACCGTCGCGTCCCAGGACCGCCATGAGCATGTTCAAAGAAGTCCGCACCCGTGCTTCTGCTCTCGTCGTTCGCTCAACCAAGTCAAACACCGCCCGCGCCTGCGACCCCCTTCAAACCCCACGCCCCTCGCTTTCTTCTCAGTGCACTGTTATCCCGGCGCCTCCGCTTGGCACCCTCGCTCTTCCTCGCCGCTCAGAGAACCATACTGCTGCTTTCCTGCAAATGCATCACAACAATTGTTCCACTGCGACTATGGTCGGGAGGACTGTCGGGAACCTTCCGTCTTTTTTCGAGGACAGGGCATACAGGTTCCCGCCATCTAACCCGTCTTATCGCCGCCCATCGATGCCAAGCGAACCGCCCACGCGTATCCACGCGCGCTTGCCCCCGCTGCGCAAAGCGCAGAGTTTTACGACCGGCTTATTCAGTAAAGCTGCGAGGAAGCGCACGAAGGCACCCTGGACAGCAGCGGACTGCGCAAGCGTGCATGGAGGTATGAACTCCCGGTGTCCATCACCATTTACTTGCCCAAGGGATCCGCCGCCGCCGCCACTCCCGCGGGACGCGGCTGCTTTGTGGCAGGACCGGGACGATGCGGATGAACTACAGGTGCCGGACTACGTGTTTGCTCGAAGAGGAAGTGCTACAAGCACTGAAACGACTGTGAGTTTTTGCACAGTTTGGCTTTTTTCGTTACCTCCTCGGCTCCGCCATTCTGCATGGAAATGAACCCAATGTTTTCGGCCCCGTTTTTCTGCGGCGGTGCATCCCTATACAGTTCTGCAAAGTGGCAGCCGAGTGCCATGTCTATGGCGTGTTCTAATGCCTTGAGAACATTTGCTGACGGCTCTCCCTTAGACGAGCACGAGGTCTACATCAAGCTTAGCGTCCCGTATCGCTCAAATCCTCCCATTAGCCTCCAAGATCCGGTCACGCTCAAAATTGAACTTGACCGTCAGCACGGTCAATTCCTCGCCTTGCGGATCTAATTCGACGGGCTCCACCAGCACCTGGTCTCCGGTGACACCCACAGGCAACTATACGTTCCCGGGACGTGTGCCGTCTATCGCTCCCGCACCGTATACCTTTCCGGAGAAATCCCATGAGCAGGATGAGTATTCCCGCGTGTCAAATGGGGGGACGCGACTGAGAACAAATACCATCGGACGCGTACTCACACTTGAACAAGACCCATTCGCCAAGGCAGATATAGCTCTGAGACCTCCGGTGCGCCGTTTCGACAACATGCCGCGTCCTCCGACCCCGCCGAGGTTCTCCCTTCCCGCACGTCGTAGTGACGTCCCTGTGTCCCCACAGGGTGTGTACGCTCACCCAGACATCATGAAGGCGCGCGGAAGCATGCCTAGGTTACCTTCCGAATCTCCAGCGTATACGTTCCCTTCGACGTGCTCGGTATATGCGGCACCCCGCCGGTCCGCCGCTGTAGACTCACCAACCCCCGCGCATGTTCCCATGGAGTCAAACTGGCTGTCCTCGCGGTTCTCGTCGCCGTCGTGCTCTTCGGCATCTGACTCTGGTTCAGACTGCGACAACGAGAGCATCATCGCGAGCCCTCCACCTTCCCCGCAAGCACACCGCACGCCGGTGTCAGCTCTTGAGGATTCTCTGTCGAGACATTCTTCCCGGCTGCCCAAGGTGAAGCCTACTGAGGTTGAAACCCCCGGCCCTCCAGTCCCCCCGAAGGATCGCATGCTGCTGAAGCGTACGACTATATGCGCTTCCCCAAGCCGGAATGTGTTTGAACTCGGCACTCCGCCCCCTCGCAGGAGCCGCACACGCGCGTCACTGCCACCCTCTCCCAGATCACCCCGTGTTCTGCGCGAGCGGGCACCTTCGCCATTCCCGCTTGTGCGCGGGGTGAGCGACGGTTCGGAGAAGGCACGGATCCGCGCAGCGGGTGAGCATGTTCGTATACCGAGGGATGACTTTGAAGAGGCTTCAATGCCCGAGGACACGAAGCGGGTTGAAGCTGAAAACTCGGATCCGTTCGATGCCGCCCTGGAGACTCCTGCGTGCTCGGGAGCGGATTCGTTGAGAACCTGCACCGTTTGTCTGTCGCGGTCGAAGTTGGAGTCTGGAACGACGTGGAAGGCACTCCCACTGCAGAGGTGCGTTGTGCGCACGTTGTCACTCAACTTTGAACTGCGTTAAATAATCGTTCTCCTCAGTCTGCTATCAACTTTCCTTCAAATATTCTCCAGCCTTCCGTTGAAACTGTACGCACCGCTCCTCCCTTGTCGGCCTCCACTATCCAATACGAGGTACAAAGCCCAGCCTCTCTGCTCACACCATCGCCGGTAGCTGTAGAGGGCGAACCGGAATGGGACAGGCACACAGCGTGCTCGAGCACGTTCTACAGCGCGCGTTCGAGTATCAGCTCGACACCCTCCACTGGGAGCTTCTGATATGCACTCTACGTGTAGTACCAGAGCTTCCAGAATGGGGTGGGGTGCTCCCATCGCATCGTCTATGCATAAACAACTCTCCTTGATCGAATTTTGGTTCTGTTGGCTTCACAGTCAGGATATGATCCTGTCCGTTCGTTCACCCTCTCATCGGCTATTCACCGGCACCACTCGTCGCTCTTTGTCCGCTATCGCTGCTCTCGCACGTCCCTGTCTCGAAATCGATTAATACCCCAGCTCGCTCCGTGTTGCACCTACTCGCTTCGCAATCCGCGGTGTGCCACTCTCTGTGCACACCGGCTGTCTGTCTGTCACATTACTTGTTGTACCGTACCACGTATTATTGTTGTTCGTATGGCTGTCATACGTAATATTCGTAAGTAACTAGTCTATTTGCGCTGAACATCATGCCAGTGTACCTCTACTTCTTGAGCCTAGGTGATGTGGAGGACAGGGTGTCCGCGTCGGGAGTAGGTAACGTTGCAGACGCTTCAGGGAGGGGTGGAGATGAATACAATTGAGTGATTGAAGGTAGAGGTGCGTGAGAGGCGATGCTATGGATTCAACCAGAGCTTTGCATTGTACATCCTGCTTAGGTCCCCGAAAGTGCCGTACATGTTGAGAACCTTGGAGAGTTCGCAAGGCGTCCGGCGTGTGCGTCCGACTCGGTCAGAAGTACCTTGCCAGTGGGGAGATCAGATGGCTGGCAAAGACACTTGTTTGGGTGAGCCCCACGTCGTGGTGTTCTCCTGTGACGATATTCTTTCTTCGAGATAACTGTAGATCAGCGCTTCATGTCCGTCCGACCTTGGTCATGGGACAGCGATAGCGCAGTGACCATTGGGAATTGGGACAGGACCATTGGAACGTGCGGAATGAACGTCTTTGCTGGCCGTGCGAGGTTCAGATCATTCTCTTGTACAGAAACCCGCCATTCAGGCCAGACCAATATGGTCAAACGGATGGGAAAGATGTCCACGAACAAGAGCAGACCCGGGGAAGATGAACAAAAGGAATTGCCGAATACGGACGTCTCATCGGCAGGGAGCCAATCA
>JABYQE010000044.1:0-197042 GCA_022376435.1 Amylocystis lapponica
CTGGCTTGCCAGTATCTGTCAGTTGATCACTGTCAGTTTGCTAGCAGTCCGGCATCACCAGTGAGCTGGCACTGATATATTCTGTCATGTCTCTATGCTCACCTAATAGTGTACTCTATACACAGCTATGTTGATAGATGATGTATGCAGCCCATTTGTGTGTGGGCCTATGCTGAGCCAGAGTATAAGTGCATATGCCAGGATAAGTGATAAGACTTGCTGAAGTATGCGTGTCAGTGGTATCTGAGTCTTTGACTGGCAAATGACATTCTGATGTTCAAGTTGTCTGATACACTAATGGCAACACATCACATATGAATCATAGTGTGACTTATGCATACATTCTGGGTGAACATAGCTATATGTCTAGTACACTATTAGGTGAGCATAGAGACATGACAGAATATATCAGTGCCAGCTCACTGGTGATGCCGGACTGCTAGCAAACTGACAGTGATCAACTGACAGATACTGGCAAGCCAGTTAAGCACTATATATTTTAGCAACCACTACATGAATAGTAAAATAGCTAACCTAGCTTTTAGCAATGTCTGATAGTGTGATAGTGTTGGCAAACACCTGTACAGTGAAAATTACCAAAAAAGGTAATTTTTAATAAAAGATGTGAACCATGTTAAGGATGCTGGGGAAGAAGTTGAAGTGTCATACATGCTTAGTTATGCAAGAAAACACAATATGATTGCTAAAATGCATAACTGAAAAAAGAAATGCAACCTAAGCAAGTTTTAACAGATGCATATAAATATATATACACTGTGTATAACCATATACTAGAAGATAGACCATCAATGTAAAAGAAAACTCTCAAAACACAAATCTTATGCTGATACTGCTATATGTAGCAAGTCACCAACAATATATTTAAATCAGCTTAATGACTCTGAATGGTATATGACCTGGTAGTAGCCATATATAGCATGCATTGATCATCAGATTTCAAACCAGCTCAAAAAATGGAGGCTAGCAGTATATGATATTTAGAATTACTATATATGGCAGGTAACAAGCATCAGATTTGGAATCAGATCAACCTCATAGTGAATGATCCATATAGAGCATATAAAAGCAAAATATTTGTAATCAGCCCCAAAAATGGAGCCTGGCAGTATATCATTCGAAAATTTCCTTTTTTGGTAATACTGGAACTCTATCTATATATAGTACACAATTCATTTTACAAATAAGTGGAATATAGAGCAATTATCAACTAATAACCCTAGCATAATATCAAATTTGACAATAAGCCCTGAATTTCACAAGAACAGTCTATATTGTACAAAGTGCAGAATTGTACAATAACTATTATAAGAATAGCACAACATCATTCAGATTGTAAAATCCAAGAGCAATCACAATCTCATCAAGTCATTGTAATATTTCTACAAAGTGCGAAATTGTACAACTGACTGCCTAGATTGTACAGGATTGTACAGCCTGACCAGCTAGTACACAGGACATATACCAGGTATGTGGGGTATTGTACTACAATAGTAGAAACCACGACTGGGATCCCAGCGGGCGCTTTCTATGGCTGTGATGAAACACGGGACAGCCTCCATGACCTGCTCCCAGGTGAGGTCTTGGTCGTCAATGACTGACTTGGCAGCTTTGGCCATTACAGCGGGAACCCAGGAAGCAATGCCGTTGTCTCCGCGCTGCATAGTCATGATGTTGTCATCCAGACCGGAGACCGCGAGGTTCGCTGTGTTGAGTCCAGTGTTTGTGTAGTAGTACAGCTCGAGGTACAGGGCCTTCTCGAGCTGTTTCAGAGCGTAAGGCGCTGCCAGCACCAGGTCTGCGCGCGGGGTGGGCCTCATTGGAATTGGACGGTACTTGTCCCGGTGCTTTCGGGCCTCATCCTTCTTAGCAACTTGCTCTGCTTCCTGTGCGGCCTCCAAAGTGCACTGTTGTTCCGCCTCGGTGAGCTCCTGGGCGCGCTGCACAGCGGTAGCTGCGGTGGTGTCGAGCTGCGCCTGCCAAGTGACCTTGTCCTGGTCATTGGCCGCCGTCCATGCAACGAGGCAGGCGATGGCTTGTTCTTCTGTCATCCCAGTGGCTATAAGAGGCTGCCTGGCTGCAGCAAAACCCGGCAGTGCATAGTCCGGGGGTACCAGAGTGTTGGGATTGACAGTGAGAGGAAGTGCCATGTATTAAGCAGAACTTGGTAGTGTGGCCTAGTAGGTTAAATGAGAAGAAAAGAATAAAAGGGGATTCCATGCTAGTGCTACTCAGGCTGTCGAGACCAAAACCATGAGTCTAGAGAATCTGAAGTGGTGGCGCAGAGAAGAGAGAGTGATGTGTGCCACTCCTTCCACATGCGCACATAGCCTTGCTTCTCCGCTCGGCTTGTATCTTGCCTCGCTCAGAATACAACCTTTGGTGCCTTTTGCTGGAACAAAGTGAGCAATATTGACATGTTTTATCTTGATATCACCTGAAGAGCTTTCCTTTGCATTCTGAACACCAGACTTAGCAGCCTTGGATTTTGAAATCAATTGAAAGGCTGCATCTTCGCTTGGCTTTTCAAGCTCAAATGGCTGATCTTTTGTCCATCTAATTGCTTTATGCATAGTACTAGCAACCAAATGTGTGCCCTTCCATGTTCTAAATGCATGTATCAAAGCACTTCTAGTCACACCTTGAACAGAATCTGGAAGCCACTGTGCATATCTAAGCCTAGTCACCTCATCTAAAAGTTCAAGCTCACAAAATTTCTGTCTCAAGTATCCTGATATTCCACCAGTGATTTTGAGTGAATCAAACCCTTGGACAATAATAATGCTCATATGTAGACCCCCGTGATAGGCAAGTATAGACTGACTGATAACTTCTGCAATTCTGAAGATCACATACATTATCTGGCCTGGTGCGTCCTTGAGAATTAAAATCTGTCATAGCAAAGTTTGGCAGCACAGCAGCTTGATCTCTGGATATGGACAGATGAGTTCCATCAGGCATTGTCCAACTTACACCTTGTGCCTGGTGCATGATAGGGACCACATTTTCAGGCAGGCCTTCAAGTTGAATGGAAAATGGTGGAGCAGTCAGCTTCACAAACAATGTGTCAAGGCTTTGTTTGTCTGAATCAGCTGGACATGGTTGTACCCTCCAGCCAACAGCAATGCCTTCAGCACCATTTGTTACTCCACATTCAGTTGCTTCATTATTCTTAATCATAACTGGCATGTCTATACATACAGTCAGCTTTCTAGGATGATGCTTTGTGCATGATGGAGGCAAATTCCACAACTGTTCTTGTAACAACACTGATATGACATTTGTACTGTACAGGATCAATAGTCTTCTTGGTCTTTCCACACTTGGTTTTGGTCAAATCTTCAGACTTCCATCTGTCTACAGAATAGAATGTAACCAGTTGTTGTCTGGTCTCTTTGACAAAACACTCTGCACCTAGCTCATTGATTCTATCTCTGTATGAATTGTATGCAGTTATGATAGACACATTTCTGAACCATTTCTGAGCTAGCTTTGGCCTGTCTGCACTTCAACCTGCAACTCTAGACTGTAGTAACTTGATATCTGCCTGTGTACATGCCTTGTACCGCATGTTTTCAAGCATTGTGCGCATCTTTTTGTTGTCTAAACTTCGAGACCGCTGTCGCATGTTCTCTCTCAGAATAACCACTGTTGTAAACTGATGCCACAAAGTCTTCCCAATTGCAGCCTGTTACTGAGTGTGACTATATGTAGTATGTATAACAGAGTCAATATTGTGTGTATACAATGTATATGGACTGACAGCCGGTGGAAGCTGTGCAAAGTCTCCAGCAAAAATCACATTAACACCTCCAAAGACATCACCTTCACATTTTTGAACAGATTGTGTACAGTCCTATACAGTCCAACATGGAGACCTTATCAACAAAAATATAGTCTACATTCTTCAGGTGTGCATGGACTTGACTCAGACTAGCCACAGAATCAGAACTAAACTGACCCAGACCAAGCATTGAATGATATGTAGACCCCGATATTAGAGCAGCTGCAGCACCAGTTGGGGCCATGCACATGAACCTATAGTCTTCTTCTCATTTGCCAAAAAATGAAATCAAAGCCTTGATCACTTGAGACTTTCCGGTACCTGCCATTTCACCCAGATACATCTTAAACTGTTCACCACTAGGACTTGTAGTATGATTAGCAACAATCCTGAATGCATGTTCTTGTTCCTTGTTCAAACCAAATGTGTTAGCTGTGTTATCAATCATTGCTTGATCATCTGCATTTGATGCCTTGAAAGACTTGTCCAAATATGAGCAATCAATGTTCTTAACTTCATCTGCAGACTTGTTTAATGCTGTCTTGACAGACTTTCTGAGAAGCCTGTACCTCTCTTGCTGAGAGAACCTCATCTCGCTTTTCAAGTAGTAAAGTCTTCCATGCATGTCCAGAACAGCTTGAGCCATCCTAAAATTCAATCTTCTCAAGTCTAATCATGTTTCCTGCAGGCAACTAATTCATAGCTCCAGAGGTTTGCATCATTCTCTCAGCTTCTTGCATCTGAGACATTCTGAATAAAGCTGCTTTACTGAGCTTGTCAAACTGGTCATCTGAATATGTGTTTGCAAGCTCTGCAGGAGATTCATCTCCATAATATTCATTGTCTAGACTATCAAGAAGGTCACTGTCAGCATTTAAATTCAAGTGTTTTCTCAGTTCTCCTTTTTTCCTCTGAGCAGAAAAGTCATCTCTGGCATCATTGCACTCATAGCGGATATTGAAGAATTTCATTACATTAGACTGCCGGTCACTGAAACTGAACATTGTAAAGGCTTCATCTCATGTGCAAATTTGGTCTTTCAGGTCCAGCCCACTTCTCCATGGCTTGAACAGCACAAGCATAGTCATACAGTAATCTTCATGGTTGCCCTTGTCACAATGTGGTAATGTTTTTCCACAGAAATTTGGAACTTTGGCTTTCTGCTCTGATACAAGTTTAACATGATGTGTTTCTTGCTGAAGGTGTCTAGTCACAAAGTCATACCAGATTTTTGAAGGCTGCATTGAATCAGCTTCATTCTCAACTGAGCTTGTCTCATTGTCGTTGTTGGCTTCCTTATATTCAGAATCAGCATTGTTTATGACGACTGACATTTTTGGTAATTTCTTCCAGTCTAATACACCAAGCTTGTTCAGATATTTGTTAAGTGCCTCTAGTTCTTTGCATTCTGAGTATGGTTCCCAAGTAAAATCTCCAAAACTCCATTGTACATAGAATTCAACATGCTGGCTGATTCAATGGTGATCCAACATATGATCTATTGCTTTTTCCAAGTACAACCTTGTCAGACTTCTCATTTGACGTAGTTGTTTCGTTAGATATGTTTCATGCCTTCTTGGCCTCCTTAAGATAACTATGCCAGTAGAACCACTGAAACTCATGACTTGTATAATGATCAGGATGCTTAAGCAGATACATTGAAGTCATAGGTGCACCAATCTCACTTTGTCTAGTCAGTGCATTGACAATTTTAGTAATAAGTTTCTGTGCCTTCTGTGAGCGGCCAAGATCACTGTTAATCAGTTCAGAGTTACGATCAAACATATTTCTCACAGCCTGAAACATTGTGTGTGTTTTCAATGGACTCTTAGTAATATAGTCTGTAACATATGCAACAACAGCTTTGATTGCTGTTCCAGACAACAGACTTGTGATGTTAGTGTTACACTGTAGCAAATATGTGACAAATGGAGTATACTAGTTTAGTCATGCTTCTCCTTTCTTCTGATTCAAAGCTCCAGTATCAGGATCAACTGTAGTCTCAGTGAAGGTTTCTCGAGGAAAGCAAGCTTTACAAGTACCATGATGGTTATCCATACATCCTTTGTTACATGAATGTCTATTTGAACGGTACACAAGTTCATTGACTGTATCTGTATACTGTGTCCACCAAGACTTGACCCTTGAACATTCTTCCCATTGTTTACAGTTATCTGAGCGTCCACTTAGAACATTTTCTGGAAGTGTCTCTGTTGGAGGAACATGGTGAGGGTCATCTTGAGTTTTGTGGACAATATCTTGTTTGATGTCTTCCATGGTACTATCAACAAATTCACCAATATGAACACTTTCCAAGTATTCTACAATCTGCTGTTGAAAATCTGACTGTGGATTTGATATCTGTTCTTGAACCTCCTGTGGTGAAAGTGACCCTTTTATCCAGATCAATATGTGCATATGCAAAGTCAGTCACCCTGCT
Organism: Amylocystis lapponica; assembly: GCA_022376435.1. Lineage (NCBI taxonomy): Eukaryota > Fungi > Basidiomycota > Agaricomycetes > Polyporales > Postiaceae > Amylocystis > Amylocystis lapponica. The sequence goes on from JABYQE010000044.1 coordinate 6,243, forward strand.
GCTCAACTGTTCCATAGTGTCCAGCAGTTTTACCATAGATATCTGCCTTATCCAGGCCAACACCAAGAATGTGCTTCAAAAACAGTTCTACCATGAACTTGAAAAAGTGAGCACCAGCAACTGAATTCTGTCCAATAAGACAAATATGCTCATCATATCTACATATCTTTGGATAAAACACCTCTTCAGTATTAGCAAAATACAGTGCAATAGGATGATTTATATCTGCTGGTGAACATGTTATAAACCAGGATGGTGCACCAAGATATGATGTCAATGCCCATATTTCATTGTGCATGTTTTTCTGGCAGGTTACTGAGCCTTTCACCTTTGCATTGACATAATCAAGGTCATTGAGAACACAGAAACACTCTTTTTCTTCATCTGTTTCAGGTTTGACAGGACCTTGCTGCAATCATTCAATGAGATCTGCCAGTGTAGTGTCATTGAGACTCAGAAGATGGTCTGCAATGTCTGAAAAGTGGCCTTTATCTGCCAGGAGAAATCCACCTGTTGAACTATTTTTAATCTGTTTGTGATTGAATGCAATCAGTGAAAACATAGGATCTAACTGGAACTGTTTGTCATGGTACATCAGCAACTGCCTTTTGCGCTCTCTATCAGATATCTTGCGAAACCCACGAGTATTTCCAAGACCACCAAGACCATATGGAAATAGCCAAGGGAACATTTGTGGATAAAGCTGTGGATTGTTATACAGAGATTCAGGCTCTTCCGCATGTCCAACACTAAGAATTTTGCCACCTTGTTTGAAATGCTGCACTGCTTTTGCACTGGCCAATTTGGGGTTGCTTTTGATCAGTTCAGTAAGCTGATCTCCAGTCAAGCCATGGACTGTGAATGGACATGGACCATCCAAGGAGCCCTCGTCTTCATTGAGATCATGAACAGCTGTTGCTTCTGGATTTTTTGTAGTATCAGAACAATGATAGTCCACAACTACCAGTGGAAGATCTTCAGAATCAGTAACTGGTTGAGATTCTCGGATGAGATTGTTAAATCAGCATAATCTATGTGATTAAGCTTAAGCCATTCTAATGCTGCCGCAACTCTATTATGTCTCACAAGAAACAGAACAAGTCATCAGTAATGAGTAAAGGAAGGCATATGACCTCCAATGTGGCTCTGGGTGGCTGAGCCGCTGTGGCTGAGTCAAAGTGTTCATGAGATTACCAAACAGATTTGAATCCTACATGGCAGTGTCCCAAAAAGGAACACATAAGTGGAAAATGGGGATAACACAACAATAACAAGGCATAGAGAAAAGAGAATGAAAAGAAATGAAAGATTATGACATAACCCTAGATACTCAAACAGCCTATACAAATTTGTATTGGTTCTGCACTTTCTCACACCTTATAGGAGCTACTTTTCATGACATGGGTTGACTGAAAATCCACCTTATAATAGATGATGTCTTTGTAAACATAGAAATTGTAATCAATAGTTAAAGTGAGTCAAAGCAGGTAGTCATAAGATAGGGCAAGAGTGGGGCAAGATCTGAATCGTCAACACTGACCTCAGTGACAGGTGGGTAGGACCCGGTGTCCGGTGTCCCGTTTTCAGCCACCGGCGTGTTACTTTCACATATTCTGTAAATTATGAGTTCACGGCTTGTTGCACACATTTTGACTCTCGGGATCGCACACTTAAGCACAAAGGAACCCTCCCTGCGCTTGTTGTAGGTAGAAATGTTTGAAACTCGTGCTCCAAGGAGCAAGGGTTCATCGCCGAGGCCACGTGATGGGTGCGCTTGCGTGTCGACGCGCGCCGTGTGGCCAATATTGTCCGACTTGGTCACGACCACCCCCTATGCTTGCCCTTTTCCTCGACCCTTAGCTGTCTGAATCTTTCCATACAATGAATGGGTCTTACTCTGCTATAATTCAAGGCTCCGAGGTCGCAACTAATGAACCCACTCTCGGTGCGCCACCACCACCTGCCAATGACATACACCTCCCTACTGCAGCAGCGGCGCTGCCGGACGCCATATACAACGCACACATAGACCCCATAGACCACCTCTCTAATTCCAGCTTTGGAATAGCCTCTTCTTCATATAATTCAGCCCTCAGCCCTCTCACAGACCTCCGTGGCCTCGATAATTCTATTGAATCATATCCCTTATCCCATTTCTACGATGGTGTGCTAGGCGAGAACCAAATTCACCCAAACCTCAATATTTCCTCGACTACACTTGATTCCCGTGGTCTATCATTTCCATATCTCTCTGGCACTAGTACCTCGAGCTCAAGCTTCCTATCCCCGCTTTCCGCATCTGCCGTATCGACTACAGGTCCCTATACTCCCTCGGAACTTGGTGAAAACTTCGCAGAGTTCTCGCGAACTGTGTCGTATGAGGTATGTCCATTTTGAACTTATGAGCTCGCCAGATAACTAAACTCAGTGCGTGTCGCAGCCCTTTGAAACACCTCACCTACAAGACTCCGTGTTGTGATCGATTGCTCCTAGTCTCACATCAACAACCATGACACCGAGCACGAATGTGCCAATCCTATGCGAGATCCCCGGGTGCACAAGCGTCGTTGGGAAGCTCCTAACGGCTGTATGGAAGTACAACATTCAAGAGCACGTACGGAAATTCCATCCCGGGTATGCTTCTAGCGGCCTAGTGATCTCGCCGAAGGTGCCCCTCTACCCCCGACAATGCTACGGGCCATGTTCATCTCGCACGACGAGGAACTGCGGCTTGGCATTCCAGCAGACAAAATTCCCGAGAAGAATGAACCGGACCTTCCCAGTGGTGAGTTGTCCCAGGGAGCCAGCACACTCGGCCGCCGCAAACGGACCGTGGAGAGTGTTGTGGGGGCGATAACTTCGGAAAAGCGACAACGACGTCGCTAGATGTATTATAATCATTTGGACCATTGTAGCTATAGCTGTACTGTAAAATCTACTGTACACCCTTTCAATGTGGACTTTTCACTTTACTATGACGCCCAGTAGAACACGTTAAGAACGCGTCGCGACTTGGAGCGATCGCGCAACGATCGCACCTGTCCTATTAATGCGTACATGCCGTCCCTCGGCACGACCTTATCGGGAAGGTGGAGGGTACCTATCCCGGTTCTCGGGGTCCCTGAAATTATCAGAGGTCCGTGTCCGAAATTATGATCCTGCCCCACTCTTGAGATAGGGCTCAACTTAACACATCCCAGTGACACTGTGCATGACACAGTGTGACCAACGTCTGGATAAGTCTTTGTTGTGTCCCCTTATCCTGAACATGCTTGAATGGTGTGTGCATGTTGTCAAAAGAAGTTCTGTTGTACAGTAGATACAGAGTAATACAAAAATCATATATACTTGATATGTTATGTGGTTAGGAAGTGCTGAATAATGGTCTCTACTCTGATGGCCACAAAGAACAGGTGAGTTCTGATCCCAACCACATTTCCGTGCATGTTCCCTGAGATTTGCAACACACCCACAACATTTTCGAGCCATGGTGTATTTCAGGACTGTGGCTGGCGGGCAGCTTGCATGCGCTGCTAAGCTTAATTGCCCAATATGGAAACACATTGCACAATGTCCACAATAAAATTAATTTGTCTAGGCCACAACCTCAAAGGCAATATTGAGAACTGTGAATTGATAGAGCATCTTATTTACTACAGATCTATGGTAGAGTTTTTGCTGTGAGTGAGAGTACAAGATTGGAATTAAGTTTTTGAGCCATCTGTCACGCTTTTGAGCATCTGGTTGAGCCCTATCTTGGAAAAATCTGAGAATTTTGCCATGTGACAATGCTCATGAAAACAGTGATACTCAATGATGTTGAGTGGATGGCATTTCTCCATCTGATAAGATAGGGCTCATCCATACCTATCCTATATGACATAAGCAAGAGTGATGAAAGCGTGACAACAGCCTCGCAATTATGCCATTAATTGTCAGAGAGATATGAGTGGATTCTGAGAACTGCCATGCGTGCATCAACAATTCAAGCCTGTATCTTGTCCCCTGACGGAGCGACCTCGCTGCTTCTGAATTAGGCCCAGACATGTTCAAGTTCCTAATTCACGGTAACGCTGGTTGGCATTGGCACGAAGATGAGTTAGAGACAAGCGGTGAGTGTAGAGACAAATACAAACCGTGTTGTCTGTGAGACATTGGAGGTTGTCCACAGAGTGTGGCGAAGTGGCAGTGCACACCTTATGTATTTGCTGCGGCTCGACCTTACTAAAACATGACAAGGTATTATGTTTGATGTGTTGCGCATGTGTACTAGTCCAATGTTTATTGAGTGCGAAAAAAAAGGATGTAACTATTGCATGACATGATGGGGACTACAACAAAAGCGGCTACCACAGAACGACCTCAATGTTGGCATTGACAAGCAGTCCAAGGTCTGCGCGATACAGATTGTCCTCCTCCTCAATGATCTGCTGATACTGCGCCAGGACATCCTCGTCCTCAAGAATATCCTCAACCTCAGCCTGCTGTGCCCGCGCAAAGTCGACGACCTTCCGCTTCCAATAGTAGTGGAGGCAGTCAAGTGCCTCCACTAGCTTGGGGTCCAAGCGAGAGCGCCAGTCAGTATTGACCTGCTTTGCACGCAAGAAAAGGTGTTCGACGGAGACAGATGACACAGGAATGGGGAGAATGTTGAGAGCCATCCGGGCTAGCGTTGGATAGACCTCGGTATGTTTCTAGATAATCAAATATATATTGTCAGTTCAGAATGGAGAGTGCATCCCCGCGGCCACATACCGACCACCACCAAACAGTGTCGGTATCTCTAGTAACGTTGCCCGGGGGGTCTTGGAGATATCACTTGAGCTCCCCTTGCCACCTGTCTGAGCCTGTCCCGAGGTGCGCTTTGCGGGCACAATCAAAGCCGTCATCATCGCTGGAGTTGTTGTTATTGTCAGCATGGCCATTGTCCTTGTCAGTGTTGGCGGTGTTGTCATTGGCAGGTGCTGTGTCACCATGTTTGTTGGCATCTGAGTTCCAATGTTTCGGCCAGTACTGTTCCATCTAATGAAAGGTAACATTAGCAGTGGTCTGCAGAGGATGCAGCGGCACTGAATACTTACCACGGCATGTGCAATATTGACGGCCTCCACCTGCCAGTTCTTTGCATCGGGGAACCCATCCGCGATCTCCTTGTCTTGTTCTGCCTTGCCGCCCCACTTCAGCCCGATGTATGTCATCTTGTAGTACGGATGCAGCACTAGAATGAGTGTAGGTTAGTGATTTGTCAGCAAGCATACAACGGCCGTGGCGTACGCAATGCCAGTACATAGACCGGTGTGTTGTCGAGCTTCAGATAGTACTTGCTAAGCTTGTCTATCCCACAGGAGACGGCCGGGTGGTAAATGAGGTACTTTGCATTCTTGAGCTTGCAGTCCCATCGTGCTAGCAAGCCTTCAAGAGCAGGGATCACGCGGTGTAAGGTTGGGATGCGATCAGATGAGAATGTTTGTTGATAGCGGTTTGCATCCTAAACAAACAGAACAATTGTTAGTGGTGTAGCATCTTTACGGGAAGGAAAATGGGCTTACTGCGAGTATGTCGACACATAGATCAACGCGAAGCCAGTCCCCATCGTTAAACTTGAATGCTGTCCATGGAATTTTCTGCACGATCTTGCTGCCCTTCTTGATGGTGGTAATGGGTCCAAATTGACGGTCCGCTGTCGCAATGAACGAATCAATTGCCTGCGAGATGCTCAGGTCAGTTGTATATCTAAATAAGTAGTAATGTCTGTCTTACCTCACGCAGGAAGAAGGCGCGCTCGCACATCTTATGAGCACTGCTACACCGCATATTCCTGTGCAGTGGGATCACAAGGGTCGTTGTGATCCCTGTATCACGTTGCTGCTTCTCAAACCTCTCTTTACGCTGGCCGGAGGCCTGAATCTGCGAGAAGAGGTCGATCAATTAGCCTGGCAGATTATATGGATATAGATGCATTCTTACCTTGATTGCGAGTGTGCGAATGGTCGCAATCACATTGAGGCCGCCGATCACCGCACAATTGGCCGGTAAGATAGGGTTGAAGTCCAGGATAGCCTGCTTCGTCTCCACAATGGCAAGCTGCGTGACTTCTGCCATGTAGTCGGTGACCCCAAGTGCGACAACATGCGCAAGACATCTGTTGATATACAAATTGTTAGCAGGAAACACCATTGTGAATAAATCTGCTTGCTTACCCAAGTTTCCGCAGAATGGTGTCCCAGTCAGGGAGCTCGCGCACATCCATGATATCGTGAATCTTCGCCGCAGTAGTGTCGTTATTAGTAGTGTTGTCTGCCGTGATGTGCCCAAGCTAGATTTGGGTTGTATCAGTGTTGTACAAAACTCACCGAAGAGACAACATACATACCTTATTGTGCTTGGGCGATGTTATCTCCACGTGATCTGTAAGCTGGATGAAGTTCCACCCCAGGTGATCGCTGTCGTGGACACCAGAGATCTTGCGCATGGTGATTACCTCAGTTCAAAAAACCCAGTCCGAGTCCGACGTGTTGATATCAATCCACTGGGCTGTCATGCCGAAGTATGCTGCACCAGTGTACTCCTCAGTCCAGAGGTCCCAGTTTGTCGAGACATCACCAACAGCGCGGAGGATGTCAGCTTTGGTGTCGGCCAAGAAGTCAATAAATGAATTCTCAATCTTGGTCTGGACGGTTGAGCGACTTGGCAGCTCACTGCGGGAGGTCTTCGGGTGCATAGCGTATAAGCAGTTGTTGAACGTCTTCTCATCTGCATGGAGGAGCGCCCGAGACGGCAGCGTGAGTGTGTGAACTTAGTAAGCGCTGCAGGTCCACCTGCCTGATCCCCGTACACAATGTGTTCAGCCACAGCATTCAGGATACCTACTCTTGTGAATGCTGTGGGCGCGTTGACCTTCTTCACCACGTCATCCAGTGTTGCTTGCTTTGGCTCTCCTGTGTTCACCGCGTCCTTTGCTGTCTTCCGCTGTGCAAGAATCTTCTTCGGGGTGGCTGCATCCTTCTCAGGTATGTTCCCGTCCATGCATTGTTTGCTGTACTTCATGTAGTGATTAGAGGCGATATGTCAGCAGCAGGTCGAGTTGCTGCCTGCGAACCATCCCGTGTGGCTTCCTTTCTTGACTTTGACCTTCGGGTCTACTCTGGGGTACGTCTCCATCATCCTCTATACATGATCCCATCCGATGCTAACACATACTTGCATAGCGTACACCACCGGCCGGTCTTCTCTTCGGAGGTGCCACCCCTCTTGAGGAATCTGACTTGGACTGTTCGCAAGAACAGAGTCTCCAAGTCGCGTGTCTGGTCGCCTTTCATCACGACCTTCTGCAGGTCATCGGACGATTCGTTCTAGGTATGTAATATTAGTCAGTCATGACCACAATACTAATCACTAATGAAATACTCACATCTGAAGAACTGATGACGACAGGGTCATCTCTTGCTGCCGCTCTCATTTCTTTATCATCCTTCTCATCCACAACCTCCCGGTCCTTGTCGGAACTGGACCTTTCCGGTACCTCTTCAAGTGGACCCTTTACCCAAAGGTGCTTTACCTTCTTCAAGACCCTCGCCTTGCCAGTGGCCGCCTTACATTTGCATGGAGGCAGCACTGACGGCTCTGATGAAGACTCTGATTCCAATGACAAGGCCTCCAGTATCTTCTTTGATGGCTTCTTGTTCCGAGACGAGGTTCGAGTTCCTGCCATGAAAAGGTAGGATGAATGCAGCAGGTGAGGGCCAGGTAATTGTCTCGTTCAATGTTCTTATATATTGACTCAGCATTTGTCATGAATTTAGCCGGAAAGTGGTCCCATGATGAGAATCAGTAGTACAAGAGCTTTCGTAGTATGACCTGTAGAAAATAGTATTGAAGTAGTAGATACAAGACTGAAAACTCCAGGAGTAAAGACTCTGGCCTGGAGTACTGATATTGTAGTGCTAGGACCGCAAAAGACCGCAACAGACCGGTCCGTACATAGCAGTCCCAGACCGGTCTAGACCGGTCCTGTGCAGTCCTCTGATTTCGTCCACAACCTAGGACTGGGGACCAAGACTGGAGCAGGACCAAAAAGACTGCTAAAAAGTCCTGTCATTAGCAGTCCTGTCACAGTCTTTTTGCAGTCCAGGACCAGTCCTAGGTCAGGACTCTGCAACACTAGATTTTATGCACATGCTCGCATTGTTGATAACACCTCATGACCCTCATGACTGGGACTTATCCTCAGGCATCATCTCGGGTCACCTCCAGTAACATCACAGTCACATAGGATGGTTATGGATGAGCCCTATCTTATAAGTCTAATAGATGGATATATCAGATTTAACTTTCTACTACTATAGAACTTTGCTTGTCTAGTTAGAATTGATGAGCTATAAACCCGGAAAATTTTAATTGGTAATTCTTATGAAATCCCCAAACTATGTTGAAGTGTCACTGATCTGATCAGACAAGTACCACATTCAACATTAGTTTTATGACCCATCATATTGTATATGCTATGTCAATGATTGGGGTTTGAAAACAAGAGATCTGCTCCATATTCTGGTGTATGTGCAGATATTATTCATAATGCAAAGAAATCACTAGTATCTGAACTTACCTGACTGCATTGTTTGTCTTGATTCTTTGTAACTTACCTCTAGCTCCTGAATAATCTTCTCCTGCATAGTTTGGACCTCCAGAGCTGACCTACAAGTGCAGTACTGCTCTATGTATGCTCTACATATTTTAAGATATATCAAGAGGAATTGAGTAAGAACACACTTACTGATTAATTATCCAGAATGATGGACCCCATCCAAATTTACTCAGCATATGATCAGCATATGACCTAAAACCTGTTAGATAAAATGAGGCAGCAATTGCCTCAACACAATTCAACCTCCATGGTTTCCCATAATTGATGGGATTAGCTGCCACTAAATACGGCACTGCGGCAGTCTATCAGCCAAATCCCCCACTAACATGTGATGAGACTCACATATTCGTTCATGGGGGCTAGCCAGTTTGCCAAATGGCACCTCATCAAGTCTCGCCCATGAGCACTCTACTACTGCAAGACCATTCTCCGCCACAAGGTCGTGATCTGACGGGCTGATCAATTGAGTACCCTTGGGACTACATTATATAAATCAGCACCGGCGTAATTGAACGCGAGTGGATGTGACATACGATACAACGATGCCTCGAAATCGCTGGCCGATCTTGAGCTCCTTCATCAAGCCTAATCGCGCGAGTCGCTTTCCAGAGCATCGGCGGGGGTCACAGTGATCGAAGTCCTGCGAACTGCTCAGACACGTAACAGAGAAATTGAGATACACATCGGCAAGTACTAACCCACATTGCCACGGGAACGTCGATGTGTACCACCATTTCTGAAGCAACGTGAGGACTGACTATTATAACAACGGCGGCGGAGATCTCACCTGTTTCGCTCACCTCGCCGGCTTCAGACGAGTCATCGTTGGGGCAATCAACAGCACTTTCGGGACGTTGCTCGCCCGTGAAATCGGACGATTGACGATGCTGTAGCCTGCCTGCCCTCGTCTTGCGTGATGAACCGCGCCCACGCTTCGAACTCCCCTGCGCCCGAGTAGATGTGCTGCCTTTGGCCATGCTAAACGAAGTACTGAGGGATTGAAATGCTCGAGTATGAACACGATGCGTGTGAAGGTAAGGGCCCAAAGCGAAAATCGAGCGTCGTGTTGTCACGCTGTGACATCACTCTTCCAATGTTCCCGACACTCGTGTGTTTGTCCAAGGCTTCCCGCCGCTCTCTTACACCGAAGAGGGGCAACAAAGACTTCTACAAGGGTTTGTGCGCCATCTTGTGCACTTGCGCATGGACGTTGACAGTAACGTTGGTCTAGGTACTCGCCAGGCGTTCCTCCCTGGAGGACATCGCACAGGTGCTCCCGGAAAGCATGTAGTCAGAGGAAAGGCCAAATATCGTTTGGTGGATGAACAAGTGAGGTTCTTTGTTGCACCTACCATTGATGACATTCAGAATTCGTCGGTACGTTGTCGCTCTACAATATTCAATCACTGGTTATCGATATTCTTCTACGGACGTAGTTGCGGCCATACGTCAATAGCACGGTCAAGTTGACAGATGGCCAAAAAAGAGAAGTATACGGCAAGCTACCTCGCGGGGGATTGACTGGAGAGCACTACCTCTCCATTGCTCCCCGGCTCTTGGGAGATGTGTCTGTGCCAGCGGACAGTTGAGCTGGAAAGGCGATCATTCGTATGTGTAGCAATCATCGTAACCTATGTATGCACGCTAATCCCTTTTGCATTTAAAGCATACATGCTCATTTTCCTCAGGTGCATGCTGGTCGCACATTTAGCATATGTCGGGGTACAAATTATCCAGGGGTATTTGCACCTATACATCATCAAGTAACGGTTGGATTTGCTACCGAGACTTAGACCCGTCATTAATCATTCTTCTTCTTTTAAACGAACGCGCTACATCGCAAAATTCGCGTACAACCTCCAACTGTAGTGCGTGCTCCCACGCAATGGAATGGCAGTCAAAAGTTGATGTGCGCGCACAAGGATCTCGTGCTTGCTCTTGTGATGTTCTACATGGAACGCCATGAGCACCCCTTGTTTTTCAGAATCATACCTTGCTGGGAATCTCTCATCCGGTGACTGTCCTGCATTTGACCGAAGGAACTTCCTGTCGGACTCATGGTACAACTGGCACGACCGCATCGCGCTCATAAGGTGTTCCGGCTGAGTTGAGATATGCTAACGAGTGTCTAGATCAAAGCAACATCCTGCCCGCCCATCTCGGCATAGCGATGCACTCCCTCACGTTCTCAATGCCTCCAATCCAACTAATCAATCGTTCGAACCCCAGCCCGAAACCTCCATGTGGTGCTCCTCCATACCGTCGTAGATCCAAATACCAGTTATACTCTTCCCTGTGAAGGCCGTGACGATCGAGCGCAGCTGCCAACAAATCTGGCCTTTCCTCGCGGAGCGATCCGCCGGCCAACTCGCCCAGCTGAGGGATGAGTAGGTCAAAGCACGCAACAGTCTTCCCATCGTCGTTTACCCGCATATAGAACGGCTTGAGGGCGGCCGGATAGTCCGTCACGAATACAGGGCCGCCGACTAACTTGTCCGCGAGCCACCGCTCGTGCTCACTCTGGAGCGCCCGGCCCCATGCAGGCTCAAATTTGAACTCTCGTGTCGCCTGATGGTATTTTTCGAGTTCCGTCACTGCATCGCCGTAGCTGATCCTCATCCAATTCGGTGTGGAGCGAGCTATCTCAAGCTGTCTTGCGGTAGTGTCTGACCGAGGATTGTTCTTCGATAGCAGTGGCAAGATGGCATCCCAAGTCCTGTCCAGGAGGTCCTTTAGCGTCGCCTCAACGACCCCGCAGACGTCATTGATGCTGTTCGTGAAGGCCCACTCTGCCTCCAGCATCCAGAATTCGGACAAGTGGCGGTTGGTTTGTGATCGCTCCGCGCGGAAGCACGGCGAGATGGTGTAGACCCTTGAGATAGCACTCGCAAGAGCCTCGAGATGGAGCTGGGACGACACCGTGAGATATGCTGCGCGCCCGAAAAACTCAGGCGGTGACGTTGACGGAGGAGCAGAGGATGGCGGTGGCGAAGGAGCGATCCGAAAAGTCTCACCCGCGCCTTCGCAGTCGCTTGAAGTCAAGAGCGGGGTGTGCACGTAGCAAAACCCTTCGTTCTTACGGCCAATGAGTCGCATTCTGTGAGAGGGGTAGAGCAGAAGGTACCTCAAAGTGACTGTGCAAAGCCCGCAAGGCATTGTCCCGGAGCCGGATCATTGCAGCGGTCGCATCTGTCCGAGTACGCAGATGACTGTGCTCTCGCAGGTATTCGACGGAAAGAGACTGCTTCTGGATAGGATATGTCTGCAGCGCACACAAACTTGTATCAGTCTCGCATTGTGGAGCATCCCAATCACGCACAGCTGGGTCACAATCTCCTAGCACTTTGACTGAATCTACGCGCAACTCTTTGTCCTGCCCTACACCAGGGCTTTCCGTCAGCAAGCCTGCAAGACGGACACTAGCGCCATTCTCAAGCCTTTACGGACACGATTCAGTAAGAACACGAGATGTGATGGTGTCCACACACCCCTTGGCCAAGTCAGCCTGTGCGAAGACAGCCTGGAGGCCTTTGTCCGAGCTTCCGTCTGAGATGACGGCAAACGCGACATTCTTCTGGCGGCGAACGGACTTGATCCATCCGGTGACATTGACGGGAGATGCTGGAGCGGGAATGTGGGTCGAGAGTAGTTGGCGGATCGTCGGGGGAAACGACGTGGACAGGCTCCGCCGCAAAAGCATATTCACCCGCTGACCTTCACAGCTCGGAGCAACGCGTAGAGACTTGGGAGTACTTGCTCACTGTAGAGTCAGTGTAGGCGGCTGCTGGATGTCACTTTGCAAGTGAGTGATCGCCCAAGGAACTCCTAACCCTAACCGCAACCGTCAACTTGCACAACGACCACAGCCATGATGCACAGTGAGCACGACGACATTACAGCCGTGGTGAAGCTCATCATCATCTCAGAACTCGTTGCGTACGACGGTGATTCGGACCACGAAGACCACAACGTGTCGTCCAGCTTGGACGCGCGGGAACAAAATATCGATGTGAGAGTCTTCACCGCCAGATGCTGCTGTGCCCGTTTCCCTCTTTGCTCGCTCTTTCTTCCGTATCGGCCAGGATAAATCCGCCAAAATGCTGTCTCACGTGTCCTTAGGATGTGAGTGCTCATGTCGGGGTTTCCCGTGGGACTTGGGAATGAACCGTATATGCGCAGCACCGCACCGATTGTCGTCCAAGTCGCAAGTGGTGATTCGACGCCCAGCGCATGTGAAGCCACGACCACGGACGCGCCTCCCCGACGACGTTCAGGACCTCGGAGCCACTGGAGCGTCGACATCTGATGCACACGTCACACGGTCGGCAGAGGTAGCGGACCTCGCGGCTCTGCAAGAGGGCACGGAGCCTCCGGACGAGTTGTCGCGCGTGCGCGCATTGCTGCAGCCACCGCCCATACCTGGATTGCAGGACTGGGGCATCCCAGCGGAACCGTCGACGTCATGCGACCCGGTGATAGAGGTATGAGCAACGTGGGCGCGGGAGCTTGTATTGACTGCCATATGGCCAGGCGAAGCTTGCGGAATTCCTTGCGCTGAAACGCGATGCGACGAATCCGAAACACTTCAACGATTCGCTGATGTCGAACCGGTCGTTCCGCAATCCACATCTATACACGAAGCTGGTGGAGTTTGTGGACGTGGACGAGCGGACGACGAACTTCCCGCTGGACGCGTGGGATCCGAATGACATGCGGGACGAGTGGTATGCAGATCGCATCGGTGCGTGTTCTGTGCTGGTGCAGGTTGTGGCAGCTGTTGATGCACTTCTGAACAATGTTGCTGGTGCACGCTCTGCGCCATGAACATGGTACCGTTTGGTGATTTCCGGGTGCGCTCAAAGCCGAATCGCAGAAGGGACGGAGCGAGCAGCAGACGGCTGCGCAGGGCACGAAGCGCACGATTGATTTTGCGCCGCCGTCGGGGCGGCAGGGCCGGAGCGGGCGGGGACGGAGTCGGTGGGGGTAGGATCACGTGTGTGGTAGCGACAATATTAATATTACATGAGATCTCGAGATCTGTCGAGGCCGGCGGGCCCAGGAGAGCGGGCAGATGGGATCTGGCCACGTGGCAGGGCCCAGGGAGGTGGGTAGGCGCCGGGTCGGCTCGTGGACCCAACGTCCATCTCCTCCCATCATGTCCTCCTCCATATACAACGTACGTTCCCTCCCCCCGCCCCTTCCTCTCCCCCTCCCTCTCCTCCTTACCCCGCGCTGACAACTCGCTCGCCTCTATCGCAGCACAAGCATCTCCAGCCAACAGGTGCTTCCACCCAGGGCCCCTCCCAGCAGCACAACAGCCCCGCCAGGCTCAACGAGTGTTTCGACACCATCCGCCAGGAGTTTGATCTCGTCTCCCAGGAGGTCATTCTCCTCCGCAGCCAGCGCGACGAGATCGAGAACAAAGGCACGTTTTCATTTCTGAAATCGTCTCTCGATGCCGCTCACCAGTCACCGCACATTATCGCACACTCTTTGCCCCAATCCCACCCCTTTCATCTGTGCCCTTAGTTAACAGCCATGTCAACGAACTCAACATCATTCGCGGCTCCCTATATGAGCTCGAAACTCAACATGGCAAAATTCGCCAACAGTACGAAGATGAGATTCGCGCCCTTCGCCAGGAGCTCCATGCTGCCCGCCAGCAGGGTCGTGAGCGCGAGTCCCTCGGCCTCGCCTCCCTAGGCCGCGATCGTGACCGTGACCGCGACAGGGATAGAGACCGCGAAAGGGACAGGGACCGCGACAGAGAGCGTGATAGAGACATCACCATGGTCGGGGGCCCAGGCATCCCCTTGGGCCGTGGCGATGCCATCGGTAGAGATGCCCTCGGCATCGGCCGTCCTCCGGTAGGAGTGACTGCTGGCCCTCCCCCAGCCCAGGCTGCCGAACCGCTCGGTCCCCTTCATACACCCCACCCACCGCCTGCAGGACTCGGAATTGGTGCAGGTCCGGGCACTGGAGGGTACGGCGACCCTTTTTACGCTCGAGACCGTGAGCGCGAGCGCGACCAGAGAGCGGCAGAGAGGAGTGACAGGGAGCGGGACAGAGAGAGGGACGGTAGGGAGCCGAAAAGGATCAAGACGGAGCGGATGAAGTCTGACCGTTCTGGCGGTACGTAGCTCGTTGTAGCCGTTGGAATCATATTCATTGTTATACCCGCTTCTTCTGCTGCCCTGCACTCGCCCGCTTGATGAAATGACCACCCCCAAGACGCCTTCTCTCCTTCTCTTGGCCCTCTTCCGCACGCGCATCACTCGCATCAATCCAACTCCATTGGGCCCGCCCTCCCTCCTGCAGGTCCAATTGGCCCCAACGGAACCCCCTCTGCTCCTGCATCTAGCGCGGTGTCCGGCGCAAGCACCGTTGGTATCAACGCACCAAATGGCATTAACGGTAGCCTAAGCGGTCCCGGCGCCAACGCTACCTCGAACGGCTCGGGCACAACGCCTGACCTCTCGCAATCACAAGTTCGAGGTGTTACCCTGTCTGCGCTGCCTCCGCCACCGTACGGAGGTGTGGGGCCCCCTTCGACGCCACGGGAAGCACAGGGCGGACAGTCGGGGCCAGGCCAGCAGAGTGGACAAGAAGTCGCAGGGCTGGGTCAGGCTAGTGCCAACGGCGCAGGGGGTGCGTGTAGACCATGTGTTTCCTCTCTTCCATATGAGCTGCCATGGCTTCTATTGTGGGAGGCGCGTCTGTTCTGTGTAGTGACATTAATGTGTCCAGCGCGGAGCGCTCAGAGCTTGCCTTATCTTTGCCTCATCGTCTGGTCATTCATTTATTGACCCGCACTCACCCTCATGTCTGCAGGCAATCCCCCTTTCCCCCATACGCCTTCGAGCACCACCGCCGAGTCTGCCTCGGGGCCCGGTGGCAACCCGGTCGACCTCAGCATGGACGTGCACTCTGTCCCTCCTGAACTCAAGAAGGAAGGCAGTGACTGGTTTGCCGTGTTCAATCCGAATGGGGGTAAGGATGCACCCGGTGGTGGGAAGAAGAGAGCGCTGGATGTGGGGCTAGTGCATACATTGATACACGAAAGGTGGGTTGGTCACATGCATGTGTTGCGTTGAGATTAACGGTAGTGTGCAGTGTGGTTTGCTGTGTACGTTTCTCTGCAGATGGCAAGTACCTCGCCACGGGATGCAACCGAACGGCGCAGATCTACGATACCAAAACTGGCACGAAAACATGGTACGTTCTCTTCTTTCCATATGCCCAATTCAAGTGCTTCATCTGGCTGTGGTGTCGCAGCGTGCTTGTGGATGAAGCTGCAAGCAAAACAGGCGACCTGTACATCCGTAGCGTTTGCTTTAGCCCGGACGGCAAGCTCCTCGCTACGGGAGCGGAGGACAAGCAGATCAGGGTGCGTGTAACATACCAACAGGTCCCTAGTACTAAGGCCGAACCCATCCTAGATATGGGACATTGCGAAGAAGCGCATCCGCAATGTTTTTGACGGCCACCAGCAAGAGATCTACTCACTTGACTTCTCGAGGGATGGACGACTGATCGTCTCCGGCTCTGGCGACAAAACAGCCCGCATCTGGGACATGGCAGACGGGAGCACATCCAAGATCTGTATGTGCTGAACCTCACAAATCTATTTCACGTATCTAACCGCGACACAGTGACGATTAATGAACCGGACAATGTCGATGCGGGTGTGACGTCGGTGTGCATATCGCCCGACGGGCGTCTTGTGGCGGCGGGCTCACTCGACACGATCGTGCGCATCTGGGATGTGCAAACAGGCGCACTCGTCGAGCGGCTGAAGGGTCATCGGGACAGCGTGTACAGTGTTGCGTTCACGCCGGACGGCAAAGGTCTGGTGAGCGGCAGCCTCGACAAGACGCTGAAGTACTGGGACGTACGTCCCATCCTACGCGGTAGGGACGCTTCGGGCAGCAATGGAAATGCGGTAGTGCAAGGAAGTGCCAGCGCCGCTAAGAACGGCATCAAGGATGGAGGAGAGAAGGGGAGTCAATGCACGATGAATTTCGCCGGTCACAAAGTATGGTCATTTTGTCCTTGTTATACGGCAGACTGACCAATCTTCTTAGGACTATGTGCTTTCCGTGGCCGTATCACATGATGGACAATGGGTAGTGTCTGGCTCGAAAGACCGTGGAGTGCAGTTCTGGGATGCGAAGACCGCTATTGCGCAGTGTATGCTGCAAGGACACAAAAATTCAGGTATGTTTCTGTATGTATGTTGCGTTGCATTACTCATCGAGAGTGCACAGTTATATCTATTGACCTGAGTCCTGCGGGAAGCATACTCGCAACAGGCAGTGGAGACTGGCAGGCCCGAATATGTGAGTACTGTCATTGTTCCCACAGCTCAAAGGATGACACTAGTGTCTCGTATCTGCAGGGAGCTACACTGCCCTTTGACGGCAGTCACCTCTTCGGCCTGCGCATAATCTATCGTCTATTGGTTGATATTCCGCTGAGACTCGGCGTAAGGTCTGCAAATCTATCTCGGTATCACGTTTGTCTTGTTCTCTTGTTCAGTTATAGTTCTGTCAGTTTTTGAGTTGAATTCTATGTACCCACTGTGTATCCACCCCGTAGCCTCGTGTGCGTCCAGATAGACTTGCCGTATATCTCTCTTTCTTCCCCTAGTGCTAGTACTTGTTTGCGGATGGGCACAGTACGGACAGCAGCGTGGACATGCTTGCGGTTGCTCACGTTGATATTGTGGTGGTGTCTGTCGCTGTTGCTGTTGTGTTCTGTACTGTCTCTGTCCTCGCATGTTTAGGTCGTAGATTCAATGCGCTGTACCTGGTTTCCAAATACCTCTCCGTGGTCTGTGGGCCTCAAACACAACAACCATGTTCCCCCTTCGGGCCAGTACTTGTTGCCGCTCGTATTCAAGATAGGCGCCATGTATACTGCCGCCGCACTCTTCTTCTTCGCTCCGAGACTTGTCCAATTCCAACCACCCAACCAAACCCACCTCCACCGAGCTGGGGTCTCTTCGCTCACTGCGAAATGATTCCAATCCCCTCGTTTGACGACCTGGGTATATGGGACGATCTCGACGAAGTCTCAATCCTAGATGAGGAGGAGCCACTCGACCTCCGCACGGTGTAAGTCCATGCAACGAGTGCTGACGCGCTCGCAAGCTGAATGAATTTTCAGAGATCCTCGTGCACTACCCAGGATGTCGTCGAGATTGACAAGTCCCTAGCCAATCTGGAAGCCGAGCTCACCCGTCTCAGGCTGAGGCGGGCACACATACTCGCTAGCCAGAATCTCATCGGACTCGTCCCTCCGGAGATACTCGCTCACATATTTGAGCTGGGTGTCCACGAAGACCTCAAACTCTTGTCTGTCATTTCCCTCGTCTCCCGCCACTGGCACGACCTCGCGCTCACCACCCCTTCGTTGTGGACATACATCGTTCTCGACAACCAGTGGGGTCTCGGCCGCACGGCGGTGTTCATGCGTAAGATGCGTGTATGCCTTCAGCGTTCCCATACGTGCAAGTTGCTTGTCGACCTCGACATTAGCTATGTCGAAAGCGAAGAGCTCCATAATATCATGGTCGAGCTGCAGCCTCACCTCTCTCGCTGCTTCTCGTTCCGGGTATCAGCGCCCTGCTGGGACCTACTTCCGCCGCTGCGTGATCACCTCCGTGGCCTTGGGCCCTCATTGGAAGAGGTGCATCTACGCATTAATGCTAGTGACATCCAGGAGATGACGCCCTTCTGTACGCTGCTTGCGCAATCGTGCCCTTTCCTGAAGATGGTGATACTCGAGAACCTTCCGCTGATATGTGTCCGCGTGGAGCTGCTCGCACTCCAGCAACTGCACTTGATGCGTGACCAGCAGACCCGCCGTTCAGTGAACCGTCGCTTTCCCATTCTATTCCGGGAGTTGCTCCATACCGTCGTCACAACTCCAGCATTGGAGGAATTACGTTTCCATTCCATTGTCTTCCTTCTTGAAGGAGCGACGACATCTTCGAGCGGACGCCTGTACTAACAATGATCCCCTCACTCCGCATGCTTTCATTCAACCTCGTCGACTCTCCAAATATCTCCCTCTTCCTCGATTCGACGTCACTCCCCTCGCTTACCCGACTCTCGGTCAACATGGATACGTCGACTGAAGACAACATGCACTGGCTTCAGCGTATGTCCCTGAATGCGTCCACACGTTTCCCGCGCTGCGCCAGCTCGACCTGCGCACATGCCATATCGACGGTGCTGCACTCGTTCCATTCGTGCGCGCGCTACACGATCTCCCGCAACTCACCGCGCTTTCCCTGTCATCACCGCGCCTTGGCTTTCTCGGTGGGCAGATTTTCGACCTCCTCGCGGCAGGTCCTGCAACAACTGGCGTATGGATCCTCCCGCGGCTGCAGGCACTGTGCATTCAGCATTGTGTGGACGTTACGGGTCACGAGCTCCTACGTGTCGTCTGCGCACGCCGTGGTCCCTCCGTGCCTGATGCAGACGACATACGCTATCTCAAATTCGTGCAGTGCGATGCTCTCGATCCTGATGCACTTGACCAACTGAAGGCGGTCGTGGACACTGTGCGTGTGTCATAATGACCATCAAAACTTTGTTCTCTTGTAGTTGGTGAGTTGTCATGCATCTCCTCGAATGGACTAGTAACACTGACCCTCTTTCACAGCCATATACACGATGTGTTTTGTTTATGTTGTAATCTCATGCTCTGAGATGGACCACAAGCCGTTGAAAGGCACGTGTCTGTAGTTCATTTGTATCCGTTTCTTAGCTTTGCATTTGTATATTGTGCCGTGTACTCGTAATACAACATGTTATTTTGCCTAGAGAATGAGCTGCTCTGAGCCCGCCTCTTGCTGTTTTAATTACCCTGTCATGCCCTTCAGCCGACTTCCTTCGCGGTCGAGCTGCAGCGGGGAAATCTGACCATCGTGTACCTCCGGTTTCCGTCGGCTGCATGATCTCACAATAATTTATGCTGAGTACAATAGGACGAGCGTATGGAAACCTACGTACAGCGTACAATGGCTCCAGACCTCTTGTAGAGTGTCTCCAACTTCCCCAAGGTACAGTGTCCTACATATACCACATAAATAAATCCTCGAAATACTGCATGCTATGTAGACAATAATACCTGCTGAGTAGCTTACATATCGTCTACACTCCACTCATAGCTCTCGGCACCGCGCCGTCGTCGATCGTTTTGCCGCTGGAAGAGTTTATTCTCAAAGCCATTTCCACGGTCTAGAGCGAAGAACCAACTGAATTAGCATACGGACAACAGATTACACAGTGGAGGACGTACCGACGCCATCCCATCTGTACCCAGGTCTGATACCGAACCGATTGGGAGGGGGCGGCGGACCAGTATATTCGGGTTTCCTGGGACCCTTCGTTCTCTTCTTCTGTATGCCAAATAATCGTCAGAGACCAAGCTTAGGAATGAATTTACAGTTGCACTCGCCGTCAAAAATGTGGCTGCAGGATCATTCCAACGATCCTGCGCCTTCTGATCCTCATTGAGCGCAACATCGTCGCGCCCCCGTGCAAAGGAATGCGAACGCATAGCATCTTCCTCTCGTTTCCGCCGCTCAGCCTCTTCCCGCTGCACGACGCCCTTGCCCCATTCCAGCTTGCGCGCCTCGGCCTCCTCCCGCTCGCGCTTCTTGCGCGCGGCCTCCGCACGCTCTGCAGCAGTGTCAATCCGTCGTCCTGAAGCATCACGATAGACCGTCTCCTGCACTGCCTCCCGGTCTTGCTGCACCGATTCCGCAGACTGTGCGGGTTTAGAGCGGGGCAGCGACTTCTTGAGTTGCGCTGAAGTAAGCAGCCCTCCTGTGAACGCAGGCTGTGTCTCCTCCACGACCATAGGCTGTTCGTCTGCTGCGGTGGTGGGCTCTCCCTACCACCCTCGCCCTCGCGCACGGTCGCCCAACCTGAACTCTCTTCCGTGCGCTGGCGCTTTTTGAAGCGACGATCGGAAGCCACGACAGCGTCCTCCATGTCGTCGTCCTCCACATCCAGCGCGCCATTGTCCCAGCCGAGTAGGTCATGGTCCTTGATCGTAGAGGCCCAGCGTTGTTGGACGTAGCTGTACCCTTGCGTTTCTTCTTCTTGGGCGCGCCAGAGGATGTGCGAGAGAGAATGGCGTCGGCCTTTGGACCAGACATATACTTCTGGGCGAGATAGGCCTGCATGATTGAATTATGGGTAACCAGGCGGTACTCGGACAGGACAGAGACACAGAGTCAGAGTCCTCAGAGACTCGAAGCTGAGGCTTGAGGCCACTCACGAAGCGCCGTGTCACCATATTTAGCAAGTTTATTCCAGAATAGGAAATGTGAATAATTATCAACGCCTACACACCACTGTCATCTTCGCGGGAAATAGTGAGCACTACATATCATTGGCGAACGGCTACAGTGTTTGCTGGAGGCTAATATACAAGTGCGAATGCATATCAACAAGTGGAATGAGTCCACGACTACACCACTTCGTCCACCTTCGACCGATGGATACAAAATCCCTGTAACACCATGGTTCAAAAAGTCTTCTGGATATAAATAACACTGCCTTACCGGTACCACCCACTCCTTGCAGCTGCAACATACTCCAGCCCAGTCGTAGTTCCCAAGCTTCGCACCGCACTTCTTGTTCGGGCACAAGATCTTGCCCGCAAGCTGCCCATCCTCGAGGAACGATTCCATCCATTTCATCTGTGAAGTACGACGTTGATATCAGGGCATGGCCAGACAGAGGCATGAGAAGAGTGGCGCACCGGCTCGACGAAATATCCCGAGCACTTGGGATTCGCAAGGATAGGCGGACTAAATTGCGTCTTCAATCCAGGCCCACCATTCGACGATGAGCCGGCACCGGACGCTGAGAGCGGCGTCATATTCAGTGCGGGTGGAGAGCGAAGTGCAGCCAGCTTTGGGTTCGCATACAGCTGCGCAGCGAGGTCTGAAGGGTGGACGAACCGCCAGATTGTGACTGCGACAGCCGCCGTGCGACCATGGGGGAGATTCCTGAGGGCTGTTCAGGCGCGGCAGAGGATCGCGTGCGCGGTCGCACGATTTCCTGAGGGTTCTGCGCTTCGTCTCCCTCCTCGTCCTCGTCCTCGCCTTCCAGCGCAGATTCCGACAGGGAGTCCGAAAGCTCCTGGCCAAGTTGTGCCGCACCGTTGAGCGCAAGTAGAGAGGATCTAAGTGGGCGCGTGTCGGAAGTTGAGCCTAGCCTCGGACGCGTGCTTGGGTCGTGTGATGATGGACGTCGAGACATTGGTGGAGAGATTGACGTAAGCGGGGTGAGAGGGGCAAGCGGCCTGCCTTCAAGCATCGAGGACGCCGCGAGCCTGGAGGCGAGAGAGGAGAGAGCAAACTAGACGGTTTGACATCATGCATGGAGGGCCGTCGCGACCCAGCTGGAGAGAAAGTTATTGCCGATGCAGGGGTCGCGGGCCCGAGCTGCCCGTGGTCAAGCATGTGTTCTCTTGTAGCAAGCTCTTGCCTGAAAGATATCGTTGTCTTCTGAGTCGTGATAAATCCTGACGACGCACCTGCACATCTTGCAGCGTATCCGCCGTCGCGGGCCTCCCGGCGTTGGAGGTACTGAGTCTGTTGGGGTACGAGGGTATTTTGCGAACATGTCGGTCTCCACAGATCCATCGCCGTCTGGCACATCTGCATTAGCAAAAGTTCACCTGATGTACAAATGACAGAACGTACTCATCACATCCTTGACTACACGCTCAAGGTAAAACATTCGAGTTGCCTTATCGCGCCGTGAGACTTTGAATGACGCCTCGTGAAATATCTCAAGCTGCTCCATAAAGCCGTTGTTGGGTCTGAAAGTAATTCAATACATGCGTTCCGAATAATGCAGACTACTCACTGTACGTTTGGGCGTTTCTGGCGGATCATCTCGAGTGCGGCATCGGTATCAATATTCAGACTGTACATCAGGTACGCGGCTACGATCGTGACACTTCGGCCTGGAATCAAAGTGAGCTGCATTCTTCAGGAAACCACAGAAATTGCCACATACTCAAACCAGCCTGGCAGTGGACCAACACGCCGCGTCCCTTCTCCAGTTCGGCTTCGACGAACAAGATCGCAGAAACGAGATGCGCCAAAACGTCCGCATCCTCAGTGTCATCGAGATTGACTTGCATCCGAACAAAAGTCTACTTCATGCCTCGTCTGTATGGTGAGCGGAAGTAGGGGGTGAGACGTACCGGCTGTATGGACACCCGTCCGCGCATCGCGCTGAGGACGCTGCCTATGTTGTGTTCCTTTAGCTTCTCGCCATTTAGCGCGCTTGGAAGGTCGCCTATCCAGAGATTGTCGATGATCTGGTCCATCGCGGGCTTCAGAAGGATTGTGGTCACGACTGAATAAACTTTCGGTGGAGATCAGCTCGCTATCAGGCCTTGTTCGGGGTGGGCTGCTAGTCACAAAGTACGAAAGTGCTGAAAGTTCCAGCTGACCTTCAAGTTGTGAAATAGGCTTGTATATATGCGTGCAGGTGACAACCAGAGATTGACGCTAGGGCGCCACAATGCCCACGTCGCAGTATAAGTACACTCTTACTTACTCAGAGTGAGCCTAGAAAAACATCGCAAGCACCAAGTCATAGTAACAAATCCGATATGATTATCCCCGATATGTGAGCCATAGAGATACAAGTACAGAAAAATGCAATTGTGTACATTCATGGCAGTGTTGGACCAGGAGTGAAGAGACTGCCAGTAAGTGACGAAGGCTATTGGCCTAAAAAGCCCGACTTTACCATAGGAGTGTGTTCAATAAGTGAGGACAGGCAAGACACTAGTACTGTAGAGACAATATTGAGAATGATAATATATGAAAGTAGACGAACACTTACAATGTACGAGATAGCGAGGAAAAGCTCTTCTCCGGCATTGGTATAACAGTCACCTCTTTGAATAATCAACTGGATATGCAATTTTGCCTCGTTCATTCTCATTGATTGGAGAAACAGGCATCTTGATGGACGGACGACGGGGGTTCGAAAAAGATATGGTTAACTGGAATGATTGTCATTGTGAGGTGTATTTAACAGAGAGTAATTACTTACAGTTGGAACACTGGCAGAATAACTACCTTTCACTTCACTGACAGTGGTGGAGGGAGAATGCAGAGGAAGAGGAATATGTCCTCTGTCTGGAGTTAATTGCACACTGGCCTTCAGACCTACATCAGTCTTTGTCATGACCATGCAGATATAACAGAGGATGTCCAAGACTCACTTGTTCTAGATCTCCAAACAGAGGCTCAGAACATAATTGTTACCGCTTTGTACTTTCAGCCATGAGATTTCGTTCTTCAGCGAATCAATCTCCCCATTTTTGGCTGCTATGATTGACTCTACTCCATCTTCAGTCTGGATATCTCCTCTTCTCGGTGCTTCACGGTGTTCTTGTAGGCTGGGCACTTTTGAGGGCATCTGCAAGAGCAGATATCGCACGCTCACGCTCGCTGTCATTTCTTTAATGGCTGCGTTATGCGCCCTGGCCCTTTCATCTCCAAGAGTGCGAGCATATCCTTCAGCCCGCGCTGGAGTGCTTGAGGTTGCTTTGTCACAGCAGCCAGTGAGAGCTCCGAAAATATGTAAGGACCATCTGAGGATGCACTCACTGATTCATGTTGGTAGAGTTGTTTGTGCGATACGAGGGTCCAAGCGCAAGCTGAAGGGTCCGGCGCGGGCGGCCCGGCGTCGGGACGAGATCTAAGCGACCTTCCAAAACGGGGCACTCGTCCTCCGCCCGCCGCGCGCATCTTCGAAAGCACGGCTGTTCCTCTTGGGCTATCCGAGTGTCGACATCCATGAACACCCCCATCCCTTTCTCACCATCCCTCAACCTCCGCACAGCGCCGGTCTTGCATACAAGGGTGTGTAACTGTCGTCGTCGTCTGACCGAAAGTCTCATCGTATCCTTGCATAGGTCTTCGAGCGGCCATCGACCCACACTCCATCCCGTCTCCTATCGACGCCATTGAGATCGACAGAGACCAATGGGAAGAACAACAGTTTATGACCCTCCCAGGGAGCCATGTTCCTCTGTCTACCACCGACTACGTGGCCATAGATCAAGGTACTGCGCACATTCCAGTTCTATCGCCTTTTGCCTCGTATAAATAGCACTCACTTCCATTGCGAGCGCATTGTTGCCGGATCGTATACGCTAGAAGACTCTGGTATGAGGCATTCGCCATGCTTTGTAGGAGTGCTCTCGCTCGAAGGCGGAGGACCGTGGCTCTGCGCCTATCCAGGTCCGGGAGTGCCCTCTCTGCACTCTCCATGAATGCTCCATATATTGGGCTTCTGGTTGCTGATACGTTGAGTGGGTGGTCCGCTGGACTCGGCGGTGTAGACGTCGCAGCTACAGGGTTTAGTACCGATAGTCCTCGCCTTTTTGAGACATCATTTCGACGTATCCAGCAAGCACAGAT
Organism: Amylocystis lapponica; assembly: GCA_022376435.1. Taxonomy (NCBI): domain Eukaryota; kingdom Fungi; phylum Basidiomycota; class Agaricomycetes; order Polyporales; family Postiaceae; genus Amylocystis; species Amylocystis lapponica. The sequence continues at coordinate 31,367 of JABYQE010000044.1, forward strand.
TCATTTTGCAAATCTTGGTTGCTGCAAGGAGCATACAGGCTCATTGATCAATCTATACCAGTCCAGGAATTTCTTGTGTGCCTTGAGTACAAATTCTCGGCTGCCATGTTTATTGAAACTCACATTCTTGCATTGTTAATGTTGATCGAAGATGTTTGTTTGACACGCCAACTGCCCCATTTATCTTTTCGATTTCCCTTACGATGGAGTTGATACTGTGAGTATCCTGATGCTAACACACTTCAATAGGCAATTCATCACCCAGATACATGCGCGTCTCAACCTGGAACATCCCAAGCACGTCTCGTCTCGCGTCGGACTGCGAGATCCCCATCGTTGCAGTCATTCAGCCACTCGCTGACCAGGATGCCAGGGAAGAACCAGTTCCGTTAGTAGAAACGGCAACGTTGGCCCTGCGCGGTGCGCGAACTGCAGGGGATACATCAATCCATGGTGTAAATGGATCACAGGTGGTACGAGATGGAAGTGCAATCTTTGTGACCACGAGACGGAAGGTGTGATGCATCTATTCCTGTTTTGTCTTCATGTCGCTCAGATTTTGCCACAGTCGCTGCGGAGTACTTTTGCAATCTCGATGCCAATTTGATGCGTCTCGACCAACTGCAAAGACCCGAGCTGAATAAGGGTACCGTCGACTTCGCCGTCTCTGAAGAATACTGGGCTCCTCATCCGCCTCCTAGGATTACCCCACTGTACCAGCCTTTGATGCCGGAGCCTCTGTCAGGGAACCGCAAGCCTCAGCCGCTGGAATACCTTTTTGCCTTCGATGTCTCTGCTGAGGCCATACAGAGCGGGTTTACGAATGCAGCCTGCCTGGCTCTCTTAGGCCTTTTGTACCCATCTGCCCCCGCTGACGGGTCCGATTCTATGTCGCGTATTCCTTCCGGGTGCAAGATTGCCATCATATCATACGACCGGACAGTACATTTTTACGAGCTCTCCGTAAGCCCATCCTCGTCTCTGTCGTGTCCGCGTGGTCCTCACTTCAAGCCTGGGAAGCATAGCCACGAGAAATAGGCAATGCCCCAATGTTAGTGGTGTCTGACCTCGAAGATGTATTTGTACCGCTTCAGACCGGTCTCTTCGTCGATCCACAGCCATCGAGGTATGTTATCCTGGGTGCTTCGTAATTCTGTAATGACGGGTATGACAGGCGGGTGATCACTGCATTGCTATCAAGTCTCGGAGTGCCAAGCGAACGTCAATACACACCAGAGGCTGCGCTAGGGTCCGTGTTGACAGCCAGTCTCGCTACACTCGTGCGTGTGTATGCAGTCGACCGGGAATATCCCTAATGTTGATATACAGGCTGGTCGAGGAGGTCAAGTGGTGGTTTTCCCGGCAGTAATCCCCACAATAGGGTTCGGGGCTCTGAACCCCTTGGTAGACGAGACAACGTTGTTCGGCACAGATAAAGAGAAGACATTGTTCCATCCACGAGATGAGGGTTGGCGGGAACTTGCCGAACAATGTGCAGAAGAGGGAGTTGGCGTCAGCATGTTCCTGGGTATGAGTAAGCCCATCGACATTGCGTCGATAGGTTGGTGTCCAGTGGTGTCTAAAGTGGAAATAGCAACTGATATACCTGCAGGGGTCGTTTCCTCCGTCAGTGGCGGCGAGCTTTTCTTTCACCCCCGGTTCAACCCCGATCGTGATTCAGCCGTTCTCGCCTCACAACTACGAAGGCTGCTAACACGCACGACGGGATACAGCTGCATGATGCGGGTACGATGCTCGAATGGTTTGTCTATTTCTCTCTATCTGTGCGTTCTTTCTCACAGTGTGTCTCCAGGCTTGCGCTTGTCAGACATTTTGGCAATTTTCTGGAAAGCTCTGCTACGGACCTTGCATTTGGCACGCTGGATGCAGACAAAGCTATCTCCGTACAGTTTGAGCACACAAAGACCTTGACGACAGGCAGCTTGCCTTTATTCAATGTGCTGTCTTGTATACGACAGCAGCCGGCCAGCGCCGCGTGCGTGTTTGTAATCTTGCCCTGCAGGTTGCGTCTCTTGCGGGAACATCTTCCGATTTGCGGATATGGACACCGTCGTGACACATCTCATACGTGAAGGTACGACAACAATTTTACATGTATGATCGCATGTTGAATATCGACCAGGTATATCAAAGCTACCATCACAAAGGATACTGCACATTCAAGAGCAACTGACGGACAATGTGCTGCTATCCTGCTTGGATATCGCAAGCACTGCGCCGCAAGTGCTGCTCCTTCTCAAGTATGTTGATTGTATTTGAATTCGGAGCGACGCTGATCACGTTCATGCTGTACATAGTTGATCATACCGGAAGCCTTCAGAGCGTTGCCGGTGTACACCTTGGCGATCATGAAGTCGAAGCCTTTGAAAGGTCAGTAACCCTCTACATCAATACATGAGCTTCTTAATTTTACGGTGCATCAGGTCGGAATATCACGGCGGATGTGCGCAACTACTATGGTCATAAAATTATGGGGATGAGCGTACGGAGTACGATGCAACATGTCTATCCTAGAATGCTTGCTGTTCACGACCTTGATCAGTACATCGCTCTGCCTGATCCCGTGTCTGGACAAATTGATCTACCGTCCCTGATGCGCGATAGTTATATGTTCATGGAGTCATACGGGGTTATCTCATAGGTTCGAAGATTATCCTACATTACTTACCGCCTGATTGACTGACGACCTCGCAGATAACGAGGAGATGATGGTCATGTGGATCGGGTCCAGCGTCTCACCTCAAGTACTCAAAGACCTTCTAGATGTGGATGACATCACACATGTTGACACCCACATTGTTTGTTTCCCTTGTTTGTCCCTATTATGACAATCGTTGCTAACTTACGATCGCTAGACGTTCCTGCCCCATTTGGAAAGCCGCCTTTCCATGCAAGTGCGCAATATCATCGCGCACAGAAACGCAAGGCGTGGTTGGGCGCCCAGACTCCTGATTGCGCGTCAGAACATGGACGGCATCGAACTCGAGTTCAGCGACATGCTTGTCGAGGACCAAAATAATGCAGCGATGTCATATCTCGATTGTGCGTCGGCTTATGTTTCCTTTTGAGAAATGTGTTAACGGGAAGGCGGTTGTAGATCTTTGTCTTGTGCATAAGCAAATCAATACAGTGGTATGTGCTTCGTAGTCTAGGATCTCCTTGTATTGATTAAACTTGGACTGATAGCTTACCGGCGGGACAGCAGTGTCAAATCGCCCTAATTTCAAGTCAACGCCCTGGTGATACTTTAGGCTTGCCAAATTTGTGGCCCATTCCCACTACATGTCTCTGCTTGAATACTCCAAATAATTATGTCTGTGCTACTGTGTTGGAAGGAGGTCTAACGTGACGACAGCCGACTGGAAGTGAAGGCCTAATAGGCTCAAGTATAACCTTTGAAAACTTGAACGCTCGTTTGTTTGCTGGCACAGCAATTGATGAGCATGTATGGCGTATGTCACGCAAGCATTCGGTGAGCGTACGTGAAGACATAGTGAAGACAGGGTCAATGTGATCGATATCCGAGTCTGATGTATTGATGGCGTGAGCGCTTATGCGTGGTATTTAACAAAACATCACGAAGAATAGTAAATCCATACTAGTATGCTTCACGACCTGGTTCCTCATAACACATATCTACATACGTCGCAACGATGGATGATTTTCTCAGTGGAACCGCAGCCCTTTTTGGAGACGTTGTCGACGATGACGACGCGATCTCATACGGACCGTTGGTGTTGACTGTGGCACCAAAGGTGTGTAGGTGAGAAGCTTCTTCTATGGTATTTTGCATGCACGAATAACAAGTGAAATACAGTGTTGTAGTGCGCATATACAATTCGCTCTAATTGATAGATAGGAAGGCAAGGTAAATCTTCTTGTCTCCGTTTGCAATTGAGTATACTCACGAGATTTATACTCTCAGGCGAATACTCTCCTCGCCGACCATCTATTCTCGCCGTCATTATTACTCAGCGAGCGCATAGAAAGGGGATTGATACCTCTTCACAAGGCAACTGGTACGTTGTGCATGTCCTCGTTTCTTGGTGAAATGTATCAATCACTTTCTGACCATGCAGTCATCGAACTCGGTGCGGGCTGCGCCTTACCGTCATTGCTGTCCTCCATACTCGCAAACCCACCACGTCTCGTTGCAATCACCGATTACCCAGACGAAATAATACTGAGAAACTTGAGAAACAATGTAGAGAGAAATCGTAGCAAGATCACGAACGGCTGTACCGTACATCATCGAGGATACGAATGGGGCCAGGATGTCAGCGCTCTTCTGTATGTCCATCGCGTTCTCTATGACACCGCCTCTTAATAATCAATCGCGTGTATGCATACAGTGAACTTCTGCCACAGTCAGGAGGCTATGATGTCGTCATCCTCTCGGATCTTCTACACTTTGATGCATCCCACGGCGAGCTTATCGCTTCGCTAACACTCCTCCTCCGCAGAGCCTCCACGGCTCGCACATACATTGCTGCGGGGAAGTATACGCTTCCGCACATTTGTGATAGGTTCATACGCGAGGCAGCGAGTGCTGGTATTATCATACAAGAGGGCGAGGACAGCGCCGAGTGGTTAGGAACCCTAGAGGTGAAAGGCGGAGGGCTGGACAGGGCGCAGCTAGGCGTGAGAAAGGGGATGTGCAGGTGGTGGGTTGGGCAGTGGGTCGCAGAGGCCTTTGCTCCTTCGTCTGCTCAGAAGTAATATCGTTGGACGATATCGACGGATTGGAACACTGCCGGATATAGCATGCGGCCCTGCTGAGCGCTGAGCGCTGATGCCTCATAAGGTGTTCTTCCCATTCTACTCGAGGTCTGACATGCATTGATCAGCGAGGCGTGTCAAGCAGCTTGCGAGAGGCTCAGTGCCGCGTAATCACCATTTGTGCACTTCATTGATTTGAACGCAGGAGAATTCGACATCGGATCCGAATTTTCATTCGCAATCTGAGGTCATCAACCACACGGTGAAGCTATGCTGCAGAATTCTGCCAGGACATACTGGGAATCCTCCAACCTTACTGTGCTTCTCAGAATGCGTCAAACACAACTCTGAAGGTCATGCGCTTCGAGCATTCGGCGGAAGAGGGCAGGCACATCCGGCAGTAGCTTTTGATGTTCAAGTTGCCACATAGCTTGAACGCTTCGCGTACGTATTAAGGACGGCGACATGTCATGCCTCCCAGCATGCTGTAAGTTCAGTGCGTCAGTGGTCCAGCCTGGGGATGAACACAATGCGGCAACGACGAATCAGCAGTAGACCCTCAGTTCATCCGTGGACTTGCACATGCATGGGAGAAATCTGAGTTGGATCCGCATGACTATGATACGAAGTCGCGGCCAGAAGGGAAGGCTGATGCTCTGGTCAATGATGAAGAAGATAAGCACGCGGCAGTATTTACTGGCAACAAGACGTGCATACCTAGACCAGCATTCTGGGGCCAAAGCTTAAATCGAGGTGCTAGTGACTCAAATGCACCAAAAAGATTTATCACTGGCCAGCGCAGGCTTCACCGTGACCGGATCAATTGCCAGTGTAGGGCTATGGGCTTGGGGGTTATATTTTCAAAGTGCACAATAACGACACATTGATCGTAGACTATCAAGAGTACTCACAAAATTGGTCGAAGTGCAGTTTGTAACTCCCAGTATGGCCGCCATTACAGTGTGAGTGAGTCCCAACAAAGACATACTTTGCCTGTCTCCAACCAATTTTCAGTGGCTCACACGCCGCGATGGGAAGCCAGCTTTGCACTCGCGTGTGCCCGAGTGTGCAAGGTTAACCTCAATAATACTTGAAGTTCAGAAGACCGTTTTTTTTGCGAAAGAAGATCTGGTTCACGCAGCCACCGCGTAGCGATGATCGACAAAGGTAGGTCATGTGATATGTACATATGGATATCTAGAAAGTTATTTGAACTGGAATTCTAACACGAACCGCCACCGATATTGGGACATCCCTTCCCCTGGGCTCGGGCCCTGGATTTCAAGAGTATGAACGTGTGACGAACATATGACCACGCCTGGGCACGCGTCTTCTGATCATGAGGCGTTGTATAACATAAAATCGAACATCCGTGACGGATCCACAGAAGCTCGGTGTCAGTGAACGGACGCCATGCCAGTGGCCGCGCACGAGATGTATCCGGAGGCATTGAATAAGTCGCATTGCAATCACAGGACTTGCAAGAATCTATGTAGTTCTCGAGTCACGAGACAAACCTGACTCACCTTTTGAATGTAAGAGCTCGAGGATTTAAAGACAATTACCGTGTCATAAAACCAGCGCGAGACCGCGGTTTAATGATGACATTGCAGCATGCCAGTGACGGTCGCTTCAAACCATGTCGCAATCGACGGATCGCCGTGCCTAGTAAGAGGCGCGGTGAATATATAGCGGACGCAAATAGAGGCGTAGTAAGACCCCACTAGTACCGCGTCGCGGCAAGTCCTGCCGCATCATTTCTAATGGAGACACTCTTGACTCGGAGTGAAACTTCCAAGCCATGCAAAGCGAAATTGTTCATTTCCGCAGCGGCGCTGTAGCATCGAAGACTGTTATGTGACAGAAGGCGTCTTGCGCATAGTAGCGCGGGTCCAAGAGGACCCGAGTCGGTCATAGTTTAATCGAGTACGTACTCACTGACTTCGACCTCCCACCAGTTATCATACGGCAGCTCACAGTGGTGCGACCGCTACATGTTAAGTCCGTGCTTCGTGGTCTAGAAGCGGTGTTTGGAAGTTATTTTGGCTTCCTGGAGAGATACGAGACCGCAATCCAGTGCGCGCTGGCACTGGTAGGTTCTAGCAAAGCGGGAAGGTAATAGGGATATAGATCGTCCTGAGGTGTCGTCTGTGCGAGAAGCTGTGAGCGGCGGCGTCAAAGAGATTCGCATGGGATACATGGCCACATACCAAGAAAACAAGATGGAGTTGCATCCTGGTAATCGGCATAAGTACATGACGACTTCAGGATCTCGGCGGATCTCACGCTGATGTTTACGGATGTGCACCGGTGTTTTCGAGCCCGATCAAACGTCCGACGTTCTTCGTATGCTGACGGCGAGGAACCGACATAGGGACAGAAACTGTCGTGGTCATCTTGGCTCGTTTTTCGGGTCTTTTCTGAGAAGTCGCGGGGTCTTCGGGGATGCGACGGTTTTCCCGCATCTCGCACAAGATAGTCGCGTCCTCAGCCGGCCCTTCTTCATGCCGTGTCCGAGTCGGCGCTAGGCGTTCGCAAGGGGTATATGAACCGACCATGAGCGAACAACCACTCGATCTCAAGACGAGAGATCGTACTGGGAGTTGGGCACAGCAGGCTAATCGGAGTGTCGTCTCCCGAGGAAGCGCATTTGTTTACTACAGGTTTTTCTGAAACATAGCCGTCTCTCCCAGGGAGCATGATCGTTGAAAGGGCTGGCAGATCCCACAGTAGTTTAATTCGATACAGGCGGAAGGACCATAGCGACTCACCAAAAGCAAATTGGTAGCGGCCGTGTTGCTCGTCAGTGGACGAGGGAGGACGGTGCATGTCAGAACACTGAGCCATGTTTCGTCAGTTTCGACTCGTAGACGAAGAACATCGAGGGACAACTGAAGCTGTTGGGTGAGGTCATAATTTGTCCTTCGTTCCGATACCCTGAAACCAACAGGCCGGCTCAGAGACTGCGTACAACACGCATCATCACTGGCTATTGTTCTTGAGTTCACGTCTGGAGGCCAGTTGCCACACCGAGTGGCTGGGACACTGCCGACTTTCCAATTAATGTTCCTGCTGCCGGGAAGCACCGCGAGCGGTGGCATGCGGGATCAGAGCGGAGGCGAATGGCGCATGCAGCGGGGGCTCAGAACATCACTGGTGAGTTTCGTGGACGGATAGGAGGCGTTCGGCGGTGCACCAGGCATGAGATGGTCGGGTGGCTGGTCGGACGGGTCTTGATGCCTAGATAGACGGAATCATCGATACGATGACAAGGTCTGAGAACTGTCAGACGGGAAAGTGACCACCGATGGTTTGGCTCACACTGTGCTGCTCTTCATTGTTCGAGGTTCAATGGCAGGTTCCCACTGCCCAGTGCAATGTTGTTAGAGTCGGGAACGAGGCCAAACAAAATTTGGTTTCTGATCGTGGTGTGAGCAATGAGTCATCCAGTCAGTGCGACAGTTACGAGGGACAGACAAACAGCATCGGTGATAGCAGAGGCGGGTGCTGAACGGCGCGCTATGGATTCGGTTCTCGTCCCTGCAGTGCCGTCAGTAAAATTACCGCACGGCCCTTCATCAACTGCGGACAGTACGGGTCTATCAGTCTGCGCTGGCCAGCGAGATACGTTGATCTGGGTGACACTGGGCACCCGTATACAACGCCCCAGACGCGACATGCAATCGATTGACTGATCATGAACATGCATCCTCCTCCAGCGGTGCAGGTCGTCCACCGCCGTGCCACTGTGGGATTAATGTTCAATGAGACGATGGAATATAGCAGTCATGAATAGTAAAGTCTGGGAACAATGAGCACTCTCACACGTGCGCTTTCCGTGTGTCACCGTGGCACTCGCTGGATGACCTTAGCATCAGACACACCTGTCAAAGTTGGCCATCCGCCCCTGAAGGTTATTGCAATTGAACCGATTATCAGATATGGAAGCATTCTGCACGGCCTACCAGCGCGGGCTGGCTTCGAGCAGTCGCGGACACATGAACATCATGCATCTGGATCAACCCGCGTGCCGTATCGTGTCGCAAAATCAGAAACAGCGGGTTCGACGGGGGCTGACGCGATGACTACGGTGCGTACTGCGTAGGATGTGCCACCACGACGGAAAGTACTTTGGAAGTTCCAGGCCCTACGGTCGCCATGCGCACCGACGTGTATAGTGCAAGTCGGTGCCGAATCCAGCAGGTATAACGCAACACAAATTGCGCCTTGGCGTGCAAAGCTCCGCCGCCCGCATGTGTCCTATCATCTTGCCAGCCCGAGGGGGTGCGGAGCCCTCTGTACGTACGGCCTGGGCTGTGTGCAGTATCCCCGCAGCCCGTCCACGAAGGCAAGCATCGCGGCGTGAACCACAGGGTCTCGAGGCGAAGGGGAAGGCACAGCTGCCGAGGTGCTGTTCGCACCCGCAGGGAAGTATCGTGGGCGGGCCTGTGAGGCGTGGCGGCTACGGCAGGTGCATCAGATAGTCTCGCGCGCGTGCCGTCCGATTGTCGACGGGGATAAAGGCCAGAGCCGGCCGCACGCGCCACACGGACGAGCGAGCGTGACGTGGCCACCATGATTCGTGAACCGTGGCGCGCCTGGCGGGGAGCTGTTGTCAGCATCAAGACACTCTGGTGTAGGGAGAATGGCGCAATATTGGCACAGGTTCATAGGCTGAGATGTACGGTAAAGCGCCGTCTGCGGCCGGTTAGGGGCGATAACATTCGCGGACGGCTGGTGCTGCAGGAGGACCACAGTCGCGTACGGCGTACTGGTCCATAAGCACGGATGACAGCCGTCAGAGCTACGCATAGCCCGGGCACTGCACGCGTTCGAGCCTCATCAATTTTTGCGCACGAATGCAGGGCCGTAAGGCAGCTGTGCTTGTCGATCTAGCCTTCACAGAGCGCATGATCAATACGACAGCAGCGTGACGAATGTTCAGGCGCAGCTCTGGGAAGGGTAAAAAGAGTTTGCATGTCATGCTGCACAGAACCTGCAACATTGAGACTCGCAAGGTTCGAGGACAGAGCGACAGAGACAGGTGCATAATGATGTATCGCACCCGATTGACGACGGAGCCAGCTTCGCGTTCAGCGCTCAGGCAAGCGTCATCTGCATTCCTCACGGCGCAATCCCGCACGAGGCGTTTATGGGTTGAACATTGCCGTGCGATGGGACATGAATTAACACTGGAGGCTCAGATCTGCGTCAGGCGGGTTCTAATGGACAACGAACAGGGAAGGTAAATACGAGTGGTACTTTGACACACCGCTCGAGTACGTAGGGATGTGACTGCGAAGACTCATCTGGTATGGAGACATGTATCGGCCCAGTCACCTAGACAGGACATTGATTGCGCACACCCAGAACATCAATTGCAATTTGTCCCGGCGCAACCGTGCACCGAAGTTGTGGCCCAATGCCGACACATGGACAGTTTTCCCTCGCTCCTTTACAAGCTCACAAACGGGGTCCATCGAGCCTCGAGCCTCCTGCAGGTCTGGAACGTCGCATGCATCGTGGCACGTAGACGTGCCAGGCAAGACAGCCCGGTTATCACCGACTACGCGCAAGACGAGCTCAGCGCCACGGCTACTCGAACAATATGTCGACTGGCAAACGGACAGGGTTGACCCTGAATCGCGTGCTCTGCGCAAAAAAAAAGAGGCACAGGAATCGCGTGCGAGCCAGGGACACACGCCAGCGCGCCGGAAGTCATTAAGCGAACGCAGTGCGCACCGAATAACGTACTGATAACAATATTTGCAGGTGTGGGCGCGCGGCGCCGCAGACCGCGGGAGGCGTCCCAAAGCAGCTGGTGCGACGCACTTGCCCCATACGGCCCCGGTACGAATGGCGGATGTGATAATGAGGTTCCATCGGAACTGCCGCGCGCATGCGTATGCGTAGCCGTGTTAACTCCGTGCCGTTCAGCGGGCCCAGGGATTTTAAGCGTCGTGGACGGTTTTTTTCGAATTTCCGAGGTCTCCGCGACCGGAGAGCGGGCGCTTGGCCACGGCATGCAGACAAGACGCCCATCTGCATTGGCTGGCGGCTCGTGTGCGAGGTCTCCGGCGATTTGGGGGTCACATTACAGGCCGCGCTGGCAGTAAATGCCTTGCTGTCGGTGTTCAATATCAATATTGCGACCAGCGTTGGTAGACGGTTGACCAGAACGGGCGGGGACGCGTCGCATCCAGATCCACGAGCGACGATCACGGCATGACAGGGAAAATGCGAGAACATATCTGATTAGAGAGATGTTGGAGCGTGCGCTCGATCAGACAGAACGCGATCGTGTGGCGTGCCGGGGCCGGCATGGGAGGGCGATCGAGCGGAGGCAAATGGGCATCTGACGTGCGGAGCTGGGATGTCTAAAGAGGCAATTACAGCGACGGACACAGCGCTCTGTGCCAGCAAGACGGCTCAAGATTCCCGACTGTGCGTTGTGTGGATGGGTCCTGCGAAGATCGGTCGGTGTGCTTGTCGCGAATCGGAGCTCGGCACGAGTCGAGGTTCGCTCCGCGAAGGATCCCCAGCTCAATTGTGTGGGGAACAGCCTCGGGAAAAGGAAGGGCAGAACCTGGAAAAGCGCGGGCTACTTCCGGGAGGTGTCCCGCGAGTTCGGGAGCGTACGTGATGGTTCTATCGCGGAGCCTTCACAGTGCGGCGATGTTCGCGAGCGAGTCTGCACCCGCGCAAAGCACGTTTCAGATGTTGTGGGGCCGAGCTGCAAGCACACCTGCTTCTCGCGTTGTTGTGCAGTACGAGACGCTGCACTGTTCGTGCAGAAGATTCTGCGCTCGTATCGATAGCTCTCCATTCCCGCCGCGTTATGCCACCTTCCCCGCGCTCGAAAACTGATGCACAGTCGCGGGCTCGGCGCCAATCTACTGTAGAGAGCGAGGACCCCCGCCCGTCGCACAGGTGCCAGCAAGCCCCACGCAGAATTTGAGGAGAAGGACGTAAAGAGGGCGACGGGATCTGTGCACGCGATCGCCATTTGATCGCCGCCGGTGCTCTGCAGAACAGTGGACACGCAGGGAGGGTGCGAGGTTGCGCTGCTTCTCCAAACGATATGCAGGCACGGGGCCGGGGCCTAATCGAGAGACGTCGACGTCTGGCGACGCGGCGGGGTGGAGGGGCAGGGAGGGGCAGGGCGGATCGCGCAGCGTAAGTACAATGCCGCTGGCAGCTGGTGGATCGCCCTGCGGGATGTGGACAGTATTCATTCGCGCGAAAGCATGTTGGGTGCCTGGGGCGGGGAATGTACAGAGCGCCGCGGTCGTGGAAGCGAACACGTTGCGATGACGCGAGAGAGGACGGCATAGTTAGGTGGAGATGCCAAAGGCCCGGAGCGTGGCTGGCCACTAGGGAAGAGGTGAAGTCATCATGTCAGAGTCACCGGGGCTGCGTTTCTGTCGCAGATCCTGGAGGCTGTCGGCACGATAGGCCCGGCATGCAAGGATTCGGAGGCATGTGGCTCCGAATGGGTGGATTTCGCCCGGGCAATATTGGCGCAGATCGTTCTGAGGAGAGGTGCCGGTATGCCCGCCCTTCCCTGGATGGATGGGATGCAGAGAGTGCGCTGGCGAACAGACTCGATCGCATCTTGTGGAGCAGAGGGATGCAGCAGATGAGATGCATGGGATGTTTGGTCCCGCGAAGCAGGCGGGACAGAGTGGAAAGATGGATGGAATCTGGAATCTTGAAGCGTTGAGGGCGCGATCTGAAGAGGCGCGTGTCGGTTACGTGACTGACTTCGCTGGTGGATCGTTTTGAGAAGGTCGCCGGAAGAGGCAAGAATGGGCACCAGAGTGTTGGGTGAGTTGGAGAGAAAGCGGCGGTGGTCAAGTCCAGGGCAAGCGCGTGTTCTGATCGCGGCCGCTGTCACCTCTCCTCATATACTGGGCAGTCCCCCTGCTCCATCTTCCCATCTGTCCTCCCCGGCCCGCCCACATCTCCACTCGCGCGAATGGCTCACTACTCACATCACCGTCCCGCCACCTCCGCCTCCTACCCCGCCTCATATGACCCCTCCGACCTCCTTCCTTTCCAGCACAATATTTCTCCCGCCTCCTCCTCCCAGTCTCACCTCGACCCTCCCTATCTCTCCACCACAGCTGTCCCCGCACTCGCAGCCTCATCCGCTCCGTATGTCTGGAACACGTCTCCCGCACCCATGCACGACCAGCGCGTCTGGAACCCCTCCAACTCTCCTTCGTCCTCCTTCTCCTCCATGACAATGCCTCCTGCGCCCTCCTACACGTCCCAGCAAGCCTCCGGTCGCGCCCTCTACCATTCCTCCGACTATCCAGAGTCGTCCCAACGCAACGTCCTTCCAGACAACATCGCGTCGTCTTCCTCCTTCCGCTCCCATTCTTCCATGACCGACCGTTCCTCCTCCGACTCGGCACGTCTCCACCGTGCAGCCTGGGGCAGGGACCTCTATTCCAGCGGCATCCCCACAATGGACGCCGTACCGCTGGCCACCCCCGACCTAGCTCCCGCCCAGGTCCGCTCTCGCACATCCCCCACGACGTCTCCGCGCATAAAAACGGAGGAACAGTCAGAGGGCTCCTTCATCTTCGAGCTGCCCGCTGCCGCCGTCGATCCCCACTGCGAGCCCATGCCCGAGGTCCCTCTCCGCGCGACACAGGCCTCCAAGGAGATGCGCCGCATGATGAGCGCCTTCCGCCTCGATCCGTTCGCCATGCACAACGGCATCCGCTCCGCCGCAGTCGCCGCCCCTCCCGTGGGCATCGAGATCGGTCCGCTCCGCGAGGAGCCCGTCCTCATCGAATGGCAGCTCGAGATCGAGGAGCCGCACCGCAGCCCGTCGCCCACGCCCGAATGGTCACAGCGCCCCGTCTTCTACCCGCTCGAGGACGACCGCGAGGACGAGAAGTGGATGCCCTTGCCAAACTACCAGAGTTTCGCGTCCATCGACTCGCCCGAGTTCGAGCCGCTGATGACCCCCGCGCAGTCGCTCAACTGGAGCCTGGGCTACCCGGGCGACGTCTCCGCGCAGCCGCTCTCGAGTACGTCCAGAATTTCATTCTCGCTCTTCCCGCGCCAGTTCGCTAACACGCCGCACAGTCTTCCGCACGTCCCAGAGCGTGAGCGCGCAGCAACATCTGAAGAACGACCAGCAGATGCATTACGCCGAGAGCGAGTCGTACCGCACGGCGCAGCTCCAGTCCGCGCCGCAGGGCTCCCTGCGCCTGCTTCCGACGCGCTGCCAGCAAGAGTTCACTGCCCCTGCCGCGACATCCTTGGCGTGGTATCGTCGGAACATGCTCCCGGCCGACTGCTACGCCACGTAGGGTCCCTGGCTCGACGCCGTGTCCGATGATACCCTGGAGTGATTGGCGCTGCGCTATTTAAACTTTTGAATTAGCACGAGCGTGGGCAGCAGCATCGGCTATAGACGCGGGGATGCGGTGCGCGGGCAGGCGCAGACACGTACAGGCTCGGGATTCGCACGGACTCTGCATGCGTGCGACGGGCAGACACATTTTTTTGCTTCGGCTGTAGACATTGGCGGCAGCGGCCGACTTCCATACCTATGTATATCTCTCTGGGTCAGTGCTGGCGGCGTAAATGCGATGTGTAACAGAAACGTGTAGGATCAGGCCGGGTGCGCAACGCCTGCACATGTCGACGGTCGGCACGGAGCTATTGGATTGTCGCGGGCGGTTTGGTGAGATAATGGTACTTAGATTGGGTGTGGTTTGCGGGGAATTTGTATGCGTGTGATCATCGAGACAATACCTGACCGCGCGATATCAGGTCTGCCTACCGACACCGGTGCGCTACGACACCTCAGGTGCTGCGCTTACGCCCACCAATCTCCAGCCTGCCACCTCCAGACACCAATATCTCCTGCGGCTGGATGCATGTGGCGGGTGTGCTCTGATAAGAAGCCCACCCAACAGCGGCGGTGATGAGTCAGTTAGTCATTCGGTGGCCCTGGCAGGCCGTTGGTGGGCAGGGCCCTCGATCGGCGATGCCGTGGTGCAGCCATGACGTGTAAGTATTCCGGGCTCTCCTTACGCCAGAAGCATCGCCGTCCAAGGCCCAGGGCGGAGGCGAAGAGAACCTGCATGCGTTTCCTGGAATACTGTCTGCGAGCCCCAGAGGAATTTGTCAAGTGGAAAGGGCGTGCGTTGTGCGCGAGGCGCCCTGATCAGGGTGCCGGTGGCGCGCACGCAAGTAACCTCGTGCGCTGGAGGGCGCGCGTGGCAATTGCAAATGATGAGAACAACAAGGGAGACTCTCGCCGCGTGCCGCGGCTAGATGTAAATGGGTGCTCACCACTGTGTGGGGAAGCACTGGCTTTCTCTGCGCCGCGAGCCTAGGCGCTTCGGTAGGGAGCGATCGTGGCTGCGGGCGATAAGCGAGCCTCGTGCACCTTGCTTCCCGGAGAGGCAACAGGCCAGCCGATAGTTTGCGGAAGAAACACCCTCAAACTGCGAGTATTCGCACCAGTATAGACTGAAGACAGGGACGCGATACGCGAGGCAACGTGCGGCAGAACACAAGCCAGTCTTCCGAGACCCAAGGTACACATATACACCGCTCGAACGTGACGTCCACATCCCAGACAGACAAGGGCTCGGAGTCGGTGGGCACCACGATAGTGCACGTGACTGCTCCCATGGGCTCTGAGATTTCAATATGGTGCGTCAGTTCACGTTCATTGCACGGAGTAAACCAGATACACCATGGATCCACGCACATTTGGGATTTGTAGTTTAAATCCCTGAACAAGCTGACGGTCTAAAGCCTGTCCTGTACATCGAAGCTTCAACCTGCGCGGTCTGCATTTGCAGAAACGAGAATGGAAATACTTATGCCGCGCCAACTGTTCGGATGGGCAACGTCTAGGAACAGAGACGTACGAGCGACCCTGCCCAGACTAAACAAATTGGATTACGATCGGGTGACGTAGAACGCACATACACACCGAGTCCGCGCATGACCACAGCGCGTCGATGTCCGGATCCTCGAGATCCTCCACCACGGAGCGCTCAGACAAGATATGCTGAAACGAGCCTGACCTGAAACCACCTGCTATCTGCGCGCAGCTCATGCACGGGAAACCAAACTTGGAACACACCTGCACCCACGTTATCGCGCATCTCGCATCGATCCTCGCGCGCTGCACAATTATTAGTGATCCGCGAAGGGCGTATGCACCAGCGTGGCGGTACCCGAATACTGACTTACCTGTAGCACGGATTATTTGGGCCATGTCGTCGAAGTCGCCGCTAGCGGGACTGTTGCTACCTAGCGGACGACACGCGCGCACTGCGGTGGCACACGCTGGATCCGCGGTGCAGTCACTGGACGACGAGCTCGCTGTGGCCGGTCCGCAGCCGCAATACAAAGTCGGTATCGGCAGGTTCCATGGTCCAGGCCTTCCGGAAGTCTGTTTCACGCGCTGCGAACCAACAGCGGAGCCGCACGAGCGGAGTGTTTCGGTGGGACAATTCGAACCCGGCAGACATATGGCGAAGGGCCCAGCTATACGGCTGCATGAGGACGCCCGTCGGATGCACAGAGTGTATGTGTGTCGAAAGGGCTCCGAGTGTGTTGAGTGCGCGAGTGAGAGGAAGAGTCACGGAGCGCCCGTGCAAGCCACGTGGTCGAGGGGGGAGAAGCCGGTCGCGGGAGCACGACGACACAGCCATCACCCTCCGACACCCAGCTCCCCTTTCATTCAATTCCTCTTCCCCCCAACCCTCCATATCTTTTCCCTCTCTTCCATCGTGTGCTCTGTCTCAGCGTCGTCCAGTTCCGGGCCGTTGGCAAATATCATCTCCTCACTCGTGGTCCTACCGAGGGCACAAGGAGCCCCTTAGTGTCAAACGGAAAGATCTACGGCTTTCAGGGGGCGCGGCGATCTTGGGTCTGCATATATAGGCATCTCACGCATCACGGTGAGAATCTCGCTTTTGTACCTCCGATGCTTGTGGACGAGCTTGGAAGTTACACCGAGGAGCACAGGCGTCGACCGTAGGCGTGACCTTGACCTGATCGGGCACAAACACTTGGTCTATATGGCTTCTTGCTTTGTTCCGCACGCATCTGCCTGCTTTCTTACAGACCACCATGTTGTACGCAGGATACGCCGGCATGAATGACAGTCATGGACGACGACGAAGCGTAGACGTCGGAGGACTCGCCCTCGCGCTCAAAGACGAGGGCCATGGTCACGGCTGGGGGGGATGGGACGAAGTGGAGAATGGCGAAACGAGGTATTCCAATTTCGCCTGTGAGCTGTCCCTTTGATCCCATCCGAAGCTTGCAGATACGCCGAGGTCCTGATTGACGTCCGTGCGCACACTGAGACCGTCGTCAGTTCGGAAACTGTACATCTGTCAGTGTCATTTTGTTGCCCGCGCCTGTATAGCGGGCTGATCGCGATGCAGACCTTCCTTTGTGGGGTGCGAGGGCAGTGCGCGCAGTCGTTTGATCGCCTCATTAGATACTTGGCATTTCGAGCCGCACAAGCTACCAGAAGAAGAAGTGGTGGCCTGCACATACATTCTCTTCGAAGCCCTCTATCGCATAGAAGGTATGCAAGAGGCTATAGGAGTACCCCTGGGTACGCGCGGTTTCCCAACATGTGTATTTGTGCTCAGCTTGTTTCTCCAGCTCGACTTGCGACTTTCTTACACCATCTACGCCAGGTGTACCGCCAGGGGAACAGCTATCACAACTTTCAGCACGCACTCGATGTGTTCCAAGCAACATACTATTTCTTGTATGTCGCAGGTATGGTACCTCCTGTATGTATACTCTTGCAAGCCGACATGCGCACGTGGAGACGAGACAAAGACCACGCGGATCCCCTGATTTCGTGTCTGACCTCCGAAGACTTGTTCACATTACTGGTTGCGGCAGTCGGACATGATGTCGGTCACCCAGGTCTCACAAACGCATTCATGGTCGGTACATCTGCCTCGTGAATTCCATGCCGTACTGAGCAACTCGCTCCAGAAAAATGCGAAAAGTCCACTATCAGTCGTCTATGACGACAAATCCGCTCTAGAGCAGATGCATTATTCGCTCTTGTTACAAATCATGCGCCATAATGGTCTCGGATCGCTAGTAGACCGCCCGCATTCGGGCCCCTCGTTCCGCAAGCTACTCCTCGCAACAGTGCTTGGAACGGACTTGGGTATACACGTCGGCTTCATGGCAGCTTTTCAAGGGCTTCTCAGCGGCCGTGACGTCAGTGAGCATGAGCGCAAGGTGTTGGTCTGTCAAGCGTTGATCAAGTGTGCGGATATCAGCAATCCGGTCAGTGAACTTGTACCGTCGTTCTCCGCCTCGTTTATCTTGTCTTTGCGCAGGGCCGACCATATACTGTATCAAAACATTGGGTAGCGGCACTGGAGTCGGAATGGAGTACACAGCTGGTTTTGGAGAAGCATCTACATTTACCAGCATCTGTGAAACCGTCGGAAAACACACTGAGCGAGGCGAAAGGCCAAGTTGGGTTCATCGGTGCATTCGTGCGCCCGCTGTTTGAGCTCGTCTCCCAGGGCATTCCAGGTAAGTTGCCCTCCTTTGATTCCTATCAGTGTCTCATGTGTCTCTAGCAATGGAGGTTTTTGCTCAGCAATGCAGAGACAACCTCGCGATGTGGGTAGACCGCAGCATCGAGCTCTCAGCGTCTGCTGAGCCACCAGCGACAACGCCTGATGTCCCTTCACCGTGTCCTACCATCATCGAAGGTTTCCTCTCTGCGTTCCCCCCAACACTACCAGACTCCTTCCGCGCATCGGAAGACCAACAGTCTGTCAACTCCGTCACTTCCGGCTACTATTCCCCTACATTCTCATCAGGTTCTTCGTCGAGCCACTACGAGAGTTGTGAGTCAAGTCCGCCCTCGCCCACCGTCCCCTCCATACCTGAGGCGCTCGCACCTCTCTCCCCGCCGCTTGACATCGTCATGCCAGTGCACTCGCGGTCGCCAAGCATCGCATCGACGACAGCGTGGAGCGTGCAGACGAACGCAAGCGACGCGACTGCCGCGATACGGGCCGCGTACAAGGCGGGTATGCGCAAGAAGAAGAGCTTCCACCGCAGCTCGTGGAATCCGAGTCCGCCCTCCGTGCTGCCGTCCTCCCTCTTTTCGCGCACGACCACCCCTAGTCCCCTGTCCCCATCATCGGCAACGCCGGATGGCAACGCAATCCCGGTGACACCACCAGCGCTGAGAGTGCCCCCGGACGCGCCGCCATAGGTGCTAGTGGGTGGGATGAGGGATGTACGGTAGACAATATTTGTATTTTCACGGCGGACTTTCGCATCTTCTCTGGTATCTGCTACAAGTGTCCCCGCACGCAGGGTTGTTTTTTTTGCTTTCGCTGTCGGTTCTGGCATACTATCCACACGATAAATGCAGTATGCGTCATATCGGTCCGGGTACGGTCACGGTCATGCACATAGGTTTGTCTATCAATCTCGACGCAAGGCATGATTTCTTTACATCGTACACTAGAGTGATACCAACGGGGGGGCGGATAGTGGAAGCTGACGACGATGGGGTCCAATCCTGGCTTCATGAAATTTAGAGCAAATATTGCGGTGTAGCCAGGCCTGTGAATGGTGTACGGCTCCGGTTCTACGTCCGCGAAGTGGTCGTTTCGTGCGGGTATCGTTTAGTCACTAGTACTGGCAAGTTAACGCCCTGGCCTGATGGTTTGAGCCAACTAGGCACAAGTGCATGTTTCTGGCCATCCACGGCACATCGACATTTGTGAGTTAATACAATGTCCTGAATCACTTCTTGATTTCATATAACGCACAGGTTCTCGGGCGAAGGAAAAGGAGTGTATGTATGTATACGTCGGACACGCACATAATAACTGGATACACGCACACTGACCACTAGGAAATGAACAAAACATATTATCAAGGAGTGTAGAAGGCTGAGCAGCAGAAGCAAGACGCGAATCATGAAGGAAAAAATTAGAAACATGTATTCTTATTGATCATTCGCCCCGACAAAGATTCCTTGTACACTCTTCACCGTCGTCGTCGTCGACCGCTTTGTCCCAAACCTAGAGAAGAAACCCGCACCGTCGTGCGACGTCGAGCTGCCAGCACGCGACCGGAACGACCACGCTGGCGACGACGGGCGCGCTGTGTCCTGCGGTGCCGCATCCAGGTGGTCTCCTCGCACAGCAGAAGGCTCGCGCTGAGAGTTGAAGTGGTGATGGTGGTGGTGATGATGGTGGTCGATCTTGCCCGACCGCCCCACAGTGTGCCGGCCATCACAACACGCACGAACGTTCTCAAGCCCCTCGAACCCACTGTCTGATAGCGTATCGTCATGTAGCTCGAAGTCGGCGTCTTCGTCGTCCTGACCCGGAATGTGCTCGAAGTCCTTCGTGGGGCTATGCGGATGGTCGTGTCCCGCCCAGCGCAGATATTCGGCCGCAGGCGTGCCAGAACGCTTGCCCATCGAACCACCCAAGGAGAGCTGCGACTGGCTACGTTGGCCGCGAGGTGTGATATTCCAGGCCTCCACGCTGAGACCGGTCCTAGTGCTCCGTCCACTGCGCTGGCTCTGAGGGCTCGAGATGACCCGTGGTGGTTGACCTTCGTCTTCGGGTAGTTCCCTATCCATTGACATAGGGCTCAACGGTGCAGGAGCGACGCCTCCAGGAGAGCCAACGGGCATTGCACTTGGTCGAGTTAGCAGATAATTGAGTGCCTGCACGAAAGGATTCAGTGCTGTAATGTGGCAGAATAATGCTAGAACTAACATTGAGCCAAATATCATGCCGATCCTTTGTAGGAGCAGTAAACTTCATCTCCCGCTGCGGGGTGGACACGACAACGCTGTACTGATAAATTCCAGGGGGCATCGGGTTGGGATCGAGCACCGATCGCACAGCCTCGATATATGCTGAAGAACAGGACATTGTCAATGCGATGAACACCACAAGCAATCAATGACAAGACTGACCACTCTTGGCGCTGGATTCCGAGACATTAGACGAACCTGGATCAGCAGAACTCCAGTAGAGCGTCCGCGTATACGGGTGGACCCAGAAGAATCGCTTATGCCTACTCGATCCATGACCCTTGCCAATAGCACGACGAGTATATTTGTACAAAAATTCGCCGATCATGGTCTGTGTGATTGCATGGATAACCGCCGGATCCGTCGACGCTCCACCTGGGCCCCGCGCCGACATGTCCGCGGTACGATCAGGACTTGCCTGAGGTGCGGGCAACCTCTGGTGCTGCTCGTTGAACATGTGGTGGTCCGACGACAGTGATGACCGTTGCGAGCCCAGACTGTTACGGCCTGAATTGAGCGACGTCGAAGACAACTCTCTGCGCTCTCTCTCTCGCATCCCAAATGACATGGCCGAAGGCGTCGGGCTCGCTAACGATGCCCGATTCGCTGCATTCGCCGCCGAGCGGAAACTGCTCGTAGATGGTAGCTGGCGTAGACCCTGTTGAGACGGCGGCATACTTGAGCCATGTTGCCGTAGACCAAAGGGTCTCCCGCCGGGGACGGACAGGACAGAACCAAATGTGGGGGTCGTCGCCCGTTGAATGAGATCGGCGGGAGGAGGTGAAGAGGGACGCGGCGGGGGTATATCGTGCGACAGCCGTTTCTCGGGTATGAATGGAGGAGGCAGCATAGTATTGGGCGGTGGAGGCTGCCGAGGCGGAGGCGGTAGCACCATCATCGGCGGCCGCGACTTGTCGATTAGATTGGTTACATTAGAAGGTGTGCGGGAACGATGGGCAAGGTCATCCATTACGGACGACAGGGTAGACTCTATGGACCGCCTTCTATCAGAGTGCGATGTTCGGGGACGAGCAATGAAGGTGGTATTAGAGTCCCGGACAATGGTATTCGGTGAAGGAGCGGCGACAATGGGCAAATTTACTGTAGTGGGGCCAGCAGACGATGGTGGAGAAATGAACTGGAAGTGTTGAGAGTTGGGACCAACACGGTACAGTGCCGGAACTTGTCCGGAAGCCGGAGTCGGAGGAGCGGTGACGGGGTTGGGAACAGGAACAGGTGCCGAAGGCGGCGACCACTCGTCTGTTTGGACCGAGATTTCCTTGAGTTCGGGCTTCGGCTCAGGTACAGGTACAGGCTCTGGCACGGGCATGGGAGCAGGAGCAGGCTCTTCGACTGCAACAAGCTCTTCCTCCAACTCCGTGGCCACTGCCTTCGAGTCGTATGTTAGCGCAGGAGGCAAAGGCGAAACAGAAGGAAGGGATGGGGCTGTAACAGATACTGCCGACGACACCGCCGACACACCGTTGGGGAGATGAGAAGCCTTTATGCTCTCCGTGTCGTCTTCACCCTCGCTTTCAGAGAAGTCGTTGTCACTGACAGTCATGATAGAGTGGTAGTCGTCAATCGAATCTGTAGGAGTCATCATCTCCATGCTCTGTCGTGCATCCAAGAAATCCTCCGCATCCGTCTCGATGAAGGAGCCCGTTTCCGTGATGTCGTCAAAATCATCGTCCTCATCAATGCCTGACAGCGGAAGGGAGATCAGCTGAGGGCGGACTGTTGTATCACCGCTCGAATCGCCGTATGACGACGAGCCAGCCATAGAAGTTGCATCAGTGTATAGATGCGGGGCACTAGTCTCGGTGACCTGCACTTCGACGTCGGCAAGGACTGGTGTTGCTGTTTGGGTCTCCATCTCGGCCATGACTGGCAGTACAGGCGGTAGCGTTTGAATGTCCATATCCGCCTTCTCGATCAGTATTGGTGCTGGTTCAGAGACAGTTTGCACATCGATCTCAGCAGACTGTACGCGCGGAGTCTGGACTTCAGCTTGCGCAACATCAGGTGTTGGAGGTGAATCCGGTGCGAGCTCTGGCTCAGTGTTGGTCATACTTGATGCCCATACTCGCACAGGCCCAACTTCCTCGTGCTGTACGCCCGTCTCCGCTATGACCGGAAGGATTGGAACAGGCTCCTTATCGGTCTGCAGGGATGCCTCGGCAGTAATGGTTACGGGGATCGGCTCTGGGTCAGCTTGCACGGCCATTTCGGTAGTAGCTGGAGTGACATGGATTGGCGGAGGTGGAAGAGATTCAAGTTCTCCGAAATCGGTCTGGCATCCGAATTCAGCGGTCTCGATGACGGGAGTGGGTGCAGTAACTGTCTCGTCCGCAGGTTGGTCTTGTACCGGCGCCGCACCAAATCCGAGGCCGAGCTCCGCTGCGAGAGCTTCGGGCTGCCCCACGAGTGAAGGCGGACGCACGTCTTGGTACGCCGCGCCGCCTCTCGACCGCCGTGGAAACGTGCCTCCGCGCGCGACTCTGGCAACAACAGATGCACGAAGTGGGCTCTCGTTCTGTGGTAGTGAACTGGAAGATGAAGACCGGCGGAGAACGTTCGCGAACGCAGGATCCATGCCATCCACGCTGGTACGATTTGATACTATCTGGAGCGACGGCGACGCTTCTACGCCCGGTTCCTCTTCCTCCTCCTCATCCGCCTCCTCTTCGGCAAATGCAGCAGGGAGGGGGGGAACGGGAGGTGGTGGAGAAGTATCACGTGGCTCATCGTCGTTATAGTCGGATGACGGACTAGCAGCAGCCATACCCAGACGTTGGATGAGGGTCATACCTCCCTTTCCTCGACCACGACCGCGACCCCTTCCACCAACGCGATAAGGAGTGAGACGCGGCTTGGATGGTTTGGACTGATCCGCCTCCTCTTCTGGTTCCTCCTCCTCTTCGATAGAATAGCCCGGAGAAGAGTCCAGCTTGCGCCGATACTCTATCTTGAGCTCCTTCTCGCGCTGTAACGTGCCTTTCAGCGTGTTGATCTGCCGCTGGGCGTGCGCGAGTCGCTGCTGGAGAGCTTCAATCTCGTTGCTGGGGTGGTTCGGGGCAAGGAACGGTTTCGAAGGAGACGGCTCAGGGGAGGAGTCGCCAAACTCGGAGCCGAAGCTGTCGCCAGGGAAAAGACCAGAGTTGTCATACTTCTTCCTGTTGTTCGTCGAGGCACCGCCGGTGGTCCCGAACACGTCATCCTCGTCTTGGTTGTTCGGAGTTAACATGTCCGTGTCGTGGGCACCGTTTGGTGTGAGAGGCGAGCCAAATCGAGGGAAACGTCTGTTCGCCTTTGCCGCTTCCGCTTTCATGGTATCGAGAGTCTGCTGTAGGTCCGACTTGTCGCGCTGCAGACTAGCGGCATGTTTCCGCGCCTGTGCGACGTCCGTCTCATGCTTCGCCTTCAGCTCGAGGAAGGAATTCTGGTGACGCTCCGCGTCGTTCTTGTGCTGGTCCACTGATTCGCGTGCCACGGTCAACACCTTTGTCAGACGTTTGTGCTCGCCCTCCAGCCGCTGTACCGACGCCTGAGAGTCCGACAATTGGGTACGGAGCTCTTGCAACGTGACCTCCAGGTTCCAATTCTCTTCCTTGAACTTGTCTGCAGACTGTTCTTGTGAACGCAGTGCTGTTCGGAGGCTCTCAATGGTCTTTTCCAGATCATCTTTCTCCTCCTTCATGTCCTGGATGGCCTTATCGCGCTCCGCGAGCAGACTCTGCAGCCGCCGCACCTCCGTAAGCAGACCACTGCCAATCTCGAACGCAAATTCTGCATTTTCGTGAACCTCTAAACGCATCTAAGAAAGACGAAACCCACCAACGTCATCCGCACGATGTGCAGCATTCTTCGCACGGCGTGACGATTGGGCAGCAGATGGTCCCGCAGCAGAGGCCTTGGCCCGCTCGACTTCGGTCCTGGAAATCTCCATGTGCGGTGAGGCAAGCGTGTCGTTTTCAGGCAGCTGCATCAGGCAGATCAGCGCATACGCAGCTGAGATTGGCATGATTAACTGACCTTGGTCCCGAACACGCTGGACAGCTGCTCGTTCTCCGTGTCCCATGATTTGATTGTGTCCGCCAGCTCGCGATACCGCTCGCGCACACTAACATCGAGATCCTCGTCATCGCTGCTTCCGCCATCCAGATCCATGTCCTGCAGCTGCCGGATGCGCTCCTCGAGTTCCATGCGCTGGGCGAGCAGTTGCTGTCCAAGGGTGCCGGCCTGTTGGAGTTGTTTTTCCTTGCTGTCGAGGAGGTTCTGCAGGTGGACACGCATGTCACCGGTCGAAGAAAGAGGGTGGTCGTCCATGATGTGGGCGTCGACGCTGTCGTCGCCGTCGGAGAAGGTTGGCATCGTTGTTCACAGACAACGTGCGGCGTTGCAAAGCTCGCTGCTGCCGCGCGCGTCGCGCTCTGCCCCGTCACAGCGCTGTCACGTTGCTTCAACCGTCACGCCCGGCGGATCATCCCACGCCTCCGTTTTCGGCAATGCACGTGACTGCTGAGCTCCCTGCAGCAGACAACGACCTCAACGTCGACCTCCACGACGAGCATCAATTCAACCCTCGCCACCATCTCATCCTCCCGCAATCATGTCAGAAGAAGAAGCGAACCCCTACGACTTACTCGGCGTGTCGCTCGAGTCGACGGAGGCCGAAATCCGGACGGCATACCGCCAACGCTCCCTGAAGGTGCACCCAGACAGAGTGCGTCCATCCATATTCTCGTGTACTCGCTCGCATTTGAACGTCGCTCTCTGACTCAAGTTTTCGTGATAAAGAATCGCGGCAACCCCGATGCAGGTGTGTGCCTTTGTGCTCGTGCCTATGTCGAGCAGTGCACTGACATGTATCTCCAACAGCTCGCAAATTCCACGAGCTTAACCAGGCCTATGAGCTTCTCCTTGACCCCCTCCGCCGCATGGCGGTCGACGCCAAGATGCGCGTCAAGGAGGCGCGCAAGGCCCGCTTTGCAAACTACGACGCCAAGCGCAAGGGTCTCGTCGACGAACTCGAGGAGCGCGAGCGCGCCTTCAAGAAATCCCGCGTGGAGAAACAGCAGCAAGAAAAGGAGCGATGGCATGAGAATGAACGTGTCATGGAGGAGGGCAGAAAGCTCCGCGAGGACCGCGAGAAAGATCTAAGGAGAAAAGAGAAGGAGAGAGCCGAAGCGGAGAGGAGTGCTACAGGCGAGCTAGAGCCGCCTGCCTTGGGTGCGTTCTATGCTTCACTTGTTTCCCGCGTAAGTTAAATGTGACCGGTATGACAGGTTCTCTTGACACGACCGTCCGACTCAAATATGCGATATCTGCTCGACCGTCGTTAACCACACCATCAAGCCTCAGTACCATTTTATCACCCTTTGGAACTCTCGACGAATCGTCGATCATGCTTTCAACAAAGCCAGTACCCCCCAAGAAACCAAAACGAGTTACTGCGCTGGTACCTTTCCGCCAAATCGGGGGTGCTTTCGCAGCGGTATGTGCAAGTGGACGTGCGGAGAGTGGGCTCGAGAACATTGAGGTTGCGTGGGTGGAAGGCAAGGAGCCCGAGCTGATTGGATGGCTGAAAAAGATGGGTAAATTGGGCAATGCGGATCGGCCAGAGGGAGGATCCCAAGACAAGTCAACGGCAGAGGTACCCGGTACCACACCGATTCCTCCACCAAATCGTTCTACTGCTTCTGTTTCTTCGCCAGCATCCACACCATTCTCGACATTTCCTTCGACATTTGTACGTTTTTCAAGTTGAACACTAGAAGTTGACGCTGATTTTGATTTTCGTTCCAGCCTGACTTTGACTCGCCGCCTACGGCAAATACAAACAGTTCAACTGCGCCTGGGCTGGATTACGAGTCATTGACTCTTATGCGACTACGTGAAGCTGAACGGGCAAGACTCGAGCGGGAGATTAGAGAAAGAGAGGCCGTCGAGGGCGAATGAGGTGCCGACTAGTTTCGGGATTCACAGTCGGTTCGATGCCCAGTCATGATGTAAAAAAACAAATACATTCTTTGGGATGATACACGGACTGGCTTCAGTTGAAATTGTTATGTTTTGGCCCCTTTCACTTCGCCTTCGCACCTACCCAGTACGATCCATGCGGCCACTCGAATTCTTCAATGCTGGATTTGTGCATCTCAATGCTGCAGTATCAAACACTGTTAGGAGGCAGCCGAACAGCGTGAGTTAGGGAGCCGTACCTATACCCCTCGGCATCGTTACTGGGCACGTTGTACCGCCCGTTGTTGTTGATCGAACACGGGTAGAGGAAATGCTCGTGCAGATGGTCGACAAATTCGAGCACGTTTCGCTCCATTGAGCCAGAGATGGCGATGTAGTCGATCAAACTATGACGCAGATCTGTGTTCAGAATGCAGCAATGGGTCGAATCAGCTGAACCGACCTGAGGTGAATCACATATTCGCAGAGACCCACACCTCCCGCGTGAGGGCAGACAGTGACACCGAATCTACACAATCAGGCGGTTAATGAAGTCCTCTGTAGCATGCCTCGATACTCACTTCGCAGCCATGAGCAGCACACTGAGCACTTCGCTCACACCAGCAAGACGGCAGGAGTCGATCTGGCACACGTCGATTGCCTCTGCTTGCAACAACTGCTTGAACACCATCCTGTTGTGCGCATGCTCGCCCGTCGCGACACCGATGCCGTATGGCTTCAGCGCCTTGCGAATCGCACCATGTCCCAGAATGTCGTCGGGGGCGGTGGGTTCTTCGATGAACCTATGTAGAGTCAATATCGGGAGTCCGCATCACAAGATGCGAACCACTCACCAAGGCTTGATCTCCTGCAGGCTCTCGACGTACTTGATCGCCTCTGGGACGTCCCACACCTGATTCGCGTCGATCATAAGCACACTGCCCGTCGGCCCCGCGTTCTTCCCAAGGAGTGCCGGGCTGTTCGGATCGCGTGGCTTGCGGTTCGCAGGGAGGTACTGCGGGTCGTCGATGATCGACCGGATGATCTTTCCGCGGCGCAAGTCCGAGTCTCGGTCCGCGCCCACCTTCATCTTAAAGTGGTTGAAGCCCGCCTCCACGGCTTCGCGCGTCAGGCGGGAGACTTTCTCATCGCTGTACCCAAGCCACCCTGCGGACGTGACGTAGGCGGGGTATCCGACCTCGCGCGCTTTTGCCTCGCGCTCAGCCTTGGTTGCTGCTTTGGCCTTGAGCATCGCGAGAGCCTCCTCACGCGTGAGCGCATCTGTGATGTAGCGGAAAGCGGTCGCGTTCACCAGCTCCTCCTGTAGTGTATTTTGAGTGAGTCTGCTTGCTACAGCCATGCACTAGGAAATACTTACAGGAGTCATATCTACCACTAGTTTCCAGAGAGGCTTCTTGCGAGACCTTGCGAACATGTCCCAGAGCGCATTGTCTACAGCGCCGAGGGCGATGTGGATTACACCCTTCTCGGGACCAATCCTGCGCGCAGAGTCAAGCAGCATGCTTGCCAGTAAACCGAGACACATACCACCGCAATTGCGAGTCTGCGGACAAGTAATCCCAAGTCTTCCCCATGTTTGCAAATATCTCTTCTACGTCCTTACCGACCAAGCGGATCGCGAGCTCCTTGATTGCAGCGCAGACAATGTCATTACCCCGTCCAATGGTAAATGTCATGCCATGGCCGACGAGATTTCCGGAAGTAAACAGCGTGACGTATGCGGACGAATAGTCACAGTCAGTGTTCATAGCATCTGTGCCGTCCCCGGTGAGGGAGGTAGGAAAGCGGACATCTAGGCAAGCCCACTGTGAGCGTCGTGCACCATTGTATATGTACATTAATGTACCACGCACCGTGAGTCTCGTATCCGGTGATTTTGACGGACATCGTATACGCCTGTGGGACTTAGGAACGTCGAGGAAAACGAGCGGCGAAATGAAGAGTAACATGACAATCGTGCAGACTCCTTATAACCCGGACTCGGTCCCTCGGAAGCGCGGTCTCCCTCTCAGTTCGCAGCCGGTCCGCTCGGCCCGCACCGACGGCCCCTCCGTCAGTCACTGGTCGCCGCATGAGCGCCTAACGCACTCTGTTCATACGGACCGTACGGTTGTATCCCTCATCGGGAGCCCTGGACTCCTCTGGAGTGCAACCCGCCACGAGTTCTTGAGCGGGTCTACAGCTGAGTAGTATCCTCAATATCAATACACTCGTCACGGTTGCCGCTTCGGTGACCAGACCCTGCACTCAATTTACTAGCAAAACACTTGTGCTTGGCACCAATAATGAACATTAACAACAACTCACAGTACAACAACACCCATATGTACATGCGGAAGAAGGTCTCTGCAAGTGCAAACGAAGTGGCCTGATGAACTTCTATCGATCCGATCGCTGGACCTACAGGGACCCACAAGACGACGAGAGATGCAGTGCATGCCCTTATTGTTGTCTGCGACTTCACGGACTGTCCTTGTCTGCGAACAATTAATCATGCTCACCATCAGAGGAGGACCCACAGTGCTTACCACAAGGTATAAGGACGAGACGGCGGGTCCATCTAGTAAGGCTCACAAACCCCTGGCATATTCCTACCAACCCACTCTCTCAATCTCATTCTTGAAGGATGACTTCACCGTTTCCATCGTTAGGCACCTACATCGTGTTCCGACTCAATCCTGTGATGATGGTCGCGCAGTTTGATGATGAGGCCTCGCTCGCGGCCGCTCGCGCACTGCCAACCAAAAAGTATGTGGCGTACGTGCGGGAGGTGAGTACGAGAAATAATTTTGACATGCAGAGGAACACTTATGCCTTTGTTGCACAGCTCGGACAGCTCAACCCGCCACAGCCGTGGCACTGGTGTAGCCTGAGGCTCGTCGGGAGAGGGCTCCCAACATGGCCCAATGACGAGCTCATGGAGGACGACATGTATGTCCCGATTTTCCCCGCCACGAATCACCCCTCGCGCGAACCTATCCGAGCGACTCCACAATTCCCGTTCCCAGACTGCTATCACTGGAGCCAGACGGACGCTGTGGTCCGTATTCCCTTTGCGCCGTACGATGAGTCTGTCGCCGTCAAACTTCCACTCGAGGAGATGCGCAAACACGAGATGTACGTGCACGCGGATTTTTTACGATGGAGGGCCCTCAGTGTGTCGTCGATGGAACATGCACATACTCCGACCGGCTCGGAGGCTGGACTTGCGCAGGACAAGACCGGCGCGCACGTTGCTGCATCGATAACAGCCCGGTGCGACCCCGTCGACTCGAACCAGAGCATGTCATCGGCAAGCTCGTACTCGATGACCGAGTCAGACCTCGCGATGAATGAGGGACCCCAGGAAAAGCGCGTCGACATCGAGATGGTACCCACCGTCGCTCTCACGCTCCACCTGATGGCAGCGGATACGTTTGGGGATCCCAACGAGTATTACGCAGAGTTGGCTGTGGTGAGGAGGTAAGTTTTTGGTCTGACATGCGCTTTCGCGAGATTCAATATGTCAATCACAGCTTAGTCGCGCAGGCGAAGGCGAGGGCTATGAAGAGGGCTCACCTCGATGCTCTTCTGCGCGCCAGAAGCGAACCCACATCGAACGACACTGTCATTGATTCTACGAGAAGGAGCATACACCCACAGTGCCGCTCACACCAGAGGAGCACGCATCCTGTTGGGTCTGTGCTCGGACATTACTCGCTGGCTGGTACCGGACGCCAGCCCTCCGCATAACCCAGGCTGTCAGAGCATCGGTTCGAGGGGCCAAGAAATTGTTTGTACATTTGACAGGACGTTTGCGTATGCGTGAACGCACAGAGTAGCTTTGTGTCTCTCCAGTGAGCTCGAGTTTATTATGTCTCCTCTGGGATACATCCAGTATACATCTAGAGCAGTACTAGGGTGATCTATTATCATTTGTGGCTGGGATATATTGATTGACGCCTGGAAGCAATTCGGAGCACTTGACAAGCAGAGTGGTTGGTTGTCTGTACCATCACACATGTCGTGAGAAGGAAACGAGAAGATGGCGGTATAGTGCACATACCAACTATCTGGATACGTAGGTAGAGGTAGGTCTTGATGAATGTGGAAGGCGTTGTTTCCTATCAACGTCTTCAAGAGGCCACTTTTGTTGCGGTATATAGTGAGCCACGCCTGACCGCACCCCGGCACCGTCCGTCCGAAGGGTCGATGCTAGCCAGGTGGTCCGTGAGACCTTTCGTGAGTAGCGTCGCGGCCTGGCGCCCCCTACTAAACCCAGGGTGATGACATTTCGAGAAAATGTGTTCCCATCCCCGTCTATGAAACAAATGATCAACGGGTTGTCCTCCTAGTGGAAATGTTAGACATCCGCAGACCAGCACGCGTACAAACGAGCATGGTACCCTGAGAGCGCCGATGTTGCGCTCGAGCTTCATAGCATTCTTGGAAAGCGCCTTCTCCTCCTCATCCGAGTTCTTGAAGGGGAAGCCGTTCATAAACGTCAAAGGTGCGCGCCACGCAAGCTCTCCAAGTCTCTGGCAAGTCGGGCACGGGCGTCTCGTCTTCATCCATGGCCTTTTGCGGGCCACAGATGTATGATCCAGAACACAGAGAATATAATGCAAAACTCAAGAATGAGTGTGAGACAGCAAGACCGGCCAGTTCAAGGCCCGGGCCGGACGGTTGGATTATAGAGGGTCTGAGGGGGCAAGCGCTCAGACTACGCATTGACGCACACCAACTTGGGAGCATCCTGTCTGTGACTTGCTCACGAGGTTGGGGATTGGCATTTGTGTAACGAGGGATCGCCGTCTTGCGATGCCTCTTTCGCGCGACGGAGGAAACCCCGAGTTTTGAATGTCTGGAAATTCACATGAGCATGCTGAAGCACATTCAACGGGAATCCGCTTACACTTTGGCTGCTGCTGCGTAGCCCGATCCGCGACTTGTGGTCCTGAAAGCCAGCGCTCCCGTCACAAAGACGTCTCGACGACAGACCACGACATACCAAGTACTCTTGCTTGCAGTGGTCATAGAACCCAGGCTCTTCAAGACATCTGGCAGTCCACTGATCGAGTCTCTCGGTAGATAAGAGCTGGAGCGAGGCGAGCATCTCCTCACTAACACGGTGATGGGAGTGCGTGACGAGATTTGTCCATCGGCCACTGGCCGGAGAGTCGGGTGTATGAGGAAGAGCCATCAGCCACTGGGGAGTGCCGCTCATCGTCGTCCATTCTGGCATTGTGTGGATATGCGTTATCTCGCCGTTTGGGTGGACAGAGATCAGAAAGTATCTGTAGATGGCGGGAAGTCCCCAGAGCTCTGCGCCGCCGAGGGTCCCCATGAGGTATACGGTCTGAACACGGGAGCCGTCGGGAAGGATAATATCCTGAGAGATGAGACATGGGCGGTCTTTTGGTTCACGTCGCGACTTTGTGGTTCTCCTGCGAAAGGTGCTGGCCAGAGTGCGTGTGGAAGCCGTACAGAGCTGAAGCAGACGATCTAGCGGCTTGGTGAAGGGCTCTGTAGTGTGGCAGATGTCCCCACTCTGGATCGTGCCACCAA
Organism: Amylocystis lapponica; assembly: GCA_022376435.1. Classification (NCBI taxonomy): domain Eukaryota; kingdom Fungi; phylum Basidiomycota; class Agaricomycetes; order Polyporales; family Postiaceae; genus Amylocystis; species Amylocystis lapponica. Next base: position 63,468 of record JABYQE010000044.1, read on the forward strand.
ATCGTGTTGGGGGGGATGAGTGATTGGATTCGCCAGAGATCCAACAGGTGGGACAGGTGGTTCTCGAAGACATGGTTCGCAGAGACACGAAGCGGGAGACAGTAAGAAGGACGGGAGTTGGCAAAGCCGCACACTCTATTTAAGCGCACCCTCTGAGAATTCATGGCCATGGCAACGCGTACAAAGGGTGCATTCAAATATTCGTAAACTACAAGGACTGCGGTGGTGGCCAGCCACCGATCGCAACCGTCTGGCCACCCGTCGAATCGGAGATCTCCATGCACGTGTTCTCTACCGCCGCTGCTTTGTCTCAAGCGGCGAGCGCGGTATATAATGGAGCCCCATGTTTCCAGCCACTCTCCACCCCAATCTGCGTCTCCCAACTCAAGTTCAACACATATGTCTACCTTTGTCCCGCTCCATGGAACCTATCTCACAGTCAGCATCGATCCCGTGGCAACAGTGCAACGTTTCCACGATCCCGATGTAACGGAGACCGCTCGTAGGATGCCAACTCGCAAGTACATAGCATATGTGAACACTGTCAGTCACACCACATTAATTCTATCACATCGTTTACTAACAAAAAGCAGATCTATGACTTGCCTCTGCCTTGGAACCCCTCACACAAATGTGCCATCCAATTTGTCGGCCGTGGTCTTCCAACTCGCTTTTCGTACAGGTCTATTCGTCCCGAGATGTCTGTCCCGATTGCACCAGCGACTGACCATCCTGCTTCGCGTGACCCTCTCCGCACGATACCGCTCTTTCCGCTGGAGGACTGCTACCAGTACTCCTTTGTCAATGCTATCGTGCGGATCCCCACAGAGATCATCGATGCGAGGGGTGCCTATAAGCTTCCCATCTGCGAGATCATGAGGCACGAATGCTATCTCAGAGAGGACAACGAGCACCGACAGACACTGAGGACGAACGGCGTCCCGAACTCAATCTCTGTGGAAGCATTTGACGTCCCAGATCCGGTCCTAGTCTCTGCCAGTGAGGACGAGAGCAAGATTCATGGATTGAGCCCTGTTCTGGACAGACTGCCTGTTCTATCAGCTTGGCTGTTGAGTAGTGACCGACACGGCGACTATGTGTCTCTCAGCTCGAGTTTTGCTTCTGCGTACGAGTCCGACGACACGAGTGTTCTTACCGGTGCCGACGAGGATGCTGGATCTGACGACGACTTTGTGTTCGCGATGGACGAGATCCTCACGAACGACTCTGACGAAGACCGTCCGTACCTGGTCCCCTTTGTCAATGTCTCCATCGACCTGCCCGAGGCAGATGCGGTACTGGACCCCAACGGGTTCATTGAAGAACAGGCTACTTTGAAAAAGTACGTCCTTCAACCTTCTCCAGGTTTAGCGCGTGACCGAGTCCATCTAGGCTTGTCAATTTGGCTAGAGTGCGACAACTGGCCCGTCAGTTGATTCCGAAACTGCCACCTTGACTACGGCGCCCGACCCCAATCCATCGGTTGATGGCTCTGCGCGGCGCGCACGTACTATCACTGCGTTCAAGGCCCTGTTAGTCGGAGTGAGAGTAGATCGTATCAGCTCGACTGGTCGGAGGCGGTCAGAGGGCGCTAACGCCTAGTGTAGTTAGCACAGTGACTAGCACGTAGCACGTGGCCTGTACGCGTCTGGTTGACGCGTCCAAATACACAACGCGTCTGGACGTGCAGCCACCTACACAGTACATCGTCTATTCAGCGTGTACTCTAATCTTGTAAATATACCCTGATCTACAACCTCTTAGTACCCGGGTACTTCTCAGGGTCAAGGGTTTTGACTTCGAAGAACTTGAAATCCCAACACCGGTGTAAGTGCTCTCTCCCTTTCTTGCTTACAACCATGATCACCTACGCATCTTAATGACATGACTAGCGACAACGCCGCGAAGATCTCCATCCCAGCTCATGTCATCCTCCAAGGCCACGACGGGAGACAACCGGCTCGTACGTGGCGTGCGATCTTCTGCTCTGCAGTCAGATCAGCGAGTCTTGCCTTCGCCAGATTAAACGACCCTGCTTCCAGCTGGAATGGCTCGTCGGGCTCGTTGGGTCCCCGAATGCGTCGCTGTTTGGCTGCAACCCCACCTCCCCGTGCAGCATATGGACCCTCTCCCCCTCCGCGAGTGTTTGTGGGTGCTGCGGTTTGCGGTGGCGGAGCCTCGTCGAAACGAGACATGACATCTTCCATTCGTGAGTTTGTTGCCATTAGCTGTGTGCTGATTACATTAACTGATTGTGTAAGGATCTCCAGCTGCATCTGGGTGGCTGTATGCTGCGGAGTTTGGGCATGGTCTTGCAATAGAGCCGGATCTATGGAGTTCGGCGGAGGTGGGGGCGCATACATGCTGTCATGTGCATTTCCAGGTGAGTATTTTCGTCGTTCAAGGCCTATACTATGTACAAGTACTTACTGTCCGGGAGCAGCATACGTCTGCCCGACGCCACCGTGCTGCGGCGGCAGGTATGGGTTTCCCTGCGGTGCGCGGGAGCCGGCAGGTATGCGGCGCCAATCGTTTTCGGGTCGCGGCGTTGCTCTGCACATCGTCTGGACGAGCATGGCTCGCGTCTCGGGTGGCATGGAGCCCCATGCACTGCGCATGAAGGGGTCCTGGATCTCGGGTGGGCAGGAGGAGTCCATTTCGTTGATTGGGCCTGGTACCGGGAAGCGGGCGACCGGTGTATCGGGCTGCATGCAGGGGCTGTAGTTTTATTTGTATTCATTTGTACTGCTGTCTACTTGACATCGAAGTATCGATCTATTTCACCATACTTGGACTGAGAGTACTCGAAGAGGTCAGACACACTTATAGCTGTACAAAGCTGGGATGGTATGATGTACTTGTATGTCTAAATGCCAGGGGTACTTAAGATACAAGAAATTCGACAGCTTGCTCATACTTACAGCTACTTACATGTGGTTTGGCTTTGTACCACTTCCCGTATTAGACGTGCTACCAGAGAAGCTTGTCACGTGTAGTGACGGGTACTTGGACCCTAACCATCAGGGTCTTGAACGCAGTGTATGTTCCCCGTCTTCAGTGTCTCAAGCTTCCGGATAAGGGCTGCTTCGGCTGCACGGAAATTTGCTAGGCTCCCCGCACGCGTTGCTACTGTGATCTGTTACCATGTAACTTAGAATATTGACTTCCTTTGATGGAAGTCACATGATGCATTGAAGGGTTCGTTGACGATCGCGCTCGGCGCCTACTACACGTTAGAGATTCAAATGTCACCTACATCTCGTCCTGAGTTCTTTGACCGAGATGGTGGTCAACCTCGGACGATGGAGCAGTACATTACTCTCATCAGATCCCTCACGGCATTCAGAAATTTTGGACGACAAATCCAAGCAAACATCACCCTTTCTTCCTCAATCGACGTCCAGTCCATACTAGTACCTTTCCGTGGTCCGCCCGCAATTCTATCCAATACCACGACTTCCGACCAGTGCCCCCACTTGCACAACACATTGAATTCAGGACACACCAATGTAGTTTTGTTCTCACCACACCGTTGTCCGAAGGGGAAGGGGAAGCATATTGGTCACAGGTCTGGGTCGCCAACATGTCCCTCATTGGGCTACCACACCTGGGAGTAGCTCCCGTTGTCGTCAAAATATTCCAGGAAAGCCGTTACGAGTGGGCTCTATATGAGCCCGACATGCTTGACTGCATCAACTTCGATGAGGTGGAGTTTGCCAATAAGCTCGCGGAACAAGAGGCGCTGGCCTATGATCTTTTGCAAACATTGCAAGGTATGCGTCGAGACTTGATCCAGAATAATGTGCTGATCAAGTGTAGGGAGAGTGATTCCATGGTCCTATGGGTTTTTCAAGGTGTGTTTGACCCACTTCACTCTGTACATCTTCGAAGCCGATTTCTTGATATTTACTGCGCATGCATTAGTTCAACCTCCCAAATGGAGAATCTGCATTTGCCCATGTAATGGAGCATATCAATGGGCCCTCGCTCGTTGCTGCGCTTATCCCATCTGGTCTCGGGTTTGATCATATGGTCAGTATCAGCCTATGTGCCAGCTCTGTTGTACGATAACTGATCAATTCTATCAAGATGGACTGCATTGCCTCGTCCCTCCATGACATACATGCGCATGGTGTGAGGCATGGTGACATTCAGTTGCGGAACATGATTCTGCTACCGCATCGTCAGTGTATTGTGTTCATTGACCTGACCAATGTTTGTCAATTCTTCGCACACGAAATGAGGGTAGATGAGATTGCTAGGTGATCTCCAGCGTGTATGCTGCTATTCTTTATACTGATTATGGTGCCTAGGGTCATTGGCAGACTCCAATGTCGTAGGCAAATCAGGGCATCGAGGTTGAAGTTGTGGGCCGATCAGCGCAAGGGCGGAAACTTGAAATGGAAGCAAATTCTTCTTGATACTATTGTTACCCAGGCAGTCGGCAGACCCCCCAAGTCGGCAGGTCACACAAATGTAACACATTTTACAATAAATCAGATCAGCCGTTTTTGTACTCCGCCCGGCATGAGCATGTTCTGAAGGCAATAAAATTCCATATGATATAAGTATCTAACGGGTGAGGCTAGTGGTAGGACGGTCTGAGGTATGAAAAATACGATTGTGAGGTCTACGGTTGCGGTGTACTGCTTAGCCCCGTCTAGTAGCGAGTGTTGGAAATGAAGTTCGGTAGCGGTGCGGACATGCTCGGTGGTGCGGAGGTCGTTGGCGGCGGATCGAACGGGTGCTGTGGGAGTGGGGTGAATGACTCGGACCGATGATGTGGCGGAAGTTCGAACAGGTGGTGTGGCGGCGGTTCGAATGGATGGTGTGGCCACGGCAGTTCAAACGCATTCGGCGGCAGCGCAGATGCATCTGGCGGCGGTCCGAACGTGTTCGGGGGCGGCGCGAATGTGTTCGGTGGCGGCGCAAACATGTCTGGCGCTGGCGGGACAGGTGAACTCGGGGGCAGTGCAGAATTGAACATCGAAGGTTCGAAATTACCCTGCATCCACAAAGACGAACCTGGCTGAGCCTGAGGTACATTTGTAGTTGCTGTTGAGAAGTTGGGAGCCATGGTGGGGGGCTGGGAAGGTAATAATGATGGACCTGCAAGGGAGGTTTCATTGGACGACACACCATGTTGTACACGGCGGCGTGAATATGTTTGAAACAGCCCACGGAAGCGCGGGTCTTGAGCAAGCTGACAGTTGGCGTCGAGATGTGTTCTGAGACGTGCCATGAGGTCCGAGACTGTACCGTCGGTGGATAAATGCAGTGCGCCTGCAAGGATGATGAGGTCCACTTTGAGCTTGTAAGCTGCAAGGGGATTATCGAATACCCGAGAAGCAGTTTCGCGAGCAACGTACTCGTTGCATGCTGCCTCGTCACTGGCCTTGCGTGCATCCTTCTCTGCATTGGCCTTGTCCCTCTCCACCTGTGCAGCCTTCTCGGCTTCGAACGCAGCTTTCAAGTTCGGATGTGTGAGGAATCGCGCCTTGATTTTGGTGGAACCTCGAGTTTTCTTCTTCGACACATTTGCGAGCTGTTCTCGTAAATGATCTGCCTCCCGTTTTGCGACCGTACAGTGTGCGTTTGCGGCTGAGAGAGAGGAATCCTTCACCTCGACCTCATCAAGGAGCGCCCTGTTCTGACGACGAAGCTTGCGGATCTCCGCCAACGCCTCGGGAAATGAAAGGCGTTCGTCTTGTCCAAGGGATACCACGCGACCAGCATCGGATAGGACGAGACTCATGGCCCGTCCTACAGAAGTCGAACGAGTCATGCGGCCGGTGCGTGCCGACTCGCTCGCAGCTGGAGATGGTGCTAGCCTTGGAAGGACTGGCTGGTGGAAGCTCAATGTGGCTGGATTGATAGGATGGAAAATCGGTGTGGGATGAACTTGAATAATCGGTGGGTGGATAATGAATAGTGGGAGTGTCGGGAGCCTGCCAGTGGGGAGGTAGTGGCGGTAGTGGTGGTGCGGCTGACGCCGCCGGTTGGAAGAGAATGTTGGTATCGTCTCTGCTGAATTCGTCAGGTAGATGATCGGGGAAGGAATTCATGATGTCTGTGCCCATGTCAAGGTTGTCCAACAGCTCCGAGTTGTGACGGCGATCCTCCATTCCCATTGCCGTCTCTTCACCTGTCACTGACTCGGACTCAGAGTCGTCTCCGAGTCCTGCTTCTGATTCCGTATCCAGCCTGTAGTCGCTGTCATCTGTGTCCAAGTCAGAACTGATCGCGACTGGGGAACTTGAGACTTCGACAGGGTAAGTTGATGGAACACTTTGGGTCTGGGAAGATGACTGGCTTGGCGCGTAGTCCTCGTCGCGGAAGACGTTGATGTCGAGGGGATACAGTCCGCACTTGGCGAATGCGTGCTTAACGAGCTTGACCGTAATGACATTACGAGCCTGTAGGTACTCGGGAATGACATTGTACCGTGTAACCTTCATGTGCTTTGTGATGAGTGTCCTGCAGCGCTTTGACCATGACCTCTGCACGGGAGAGAATATCAGGACATCAAGTGGCTGCAACTTGTGCGTAGTCTTGGAAGGCAAGTTAACAACGATGATGCCATCTGCGTATGCAACCTCCTGTATGCGGATAGTCTCGTGGGAGTCGTGGCCGTCCATTGTGAGGACAATAGGATAGTCCTTGTTGCACGTCGCAGTCGAATGAGGTACGAAGACGTGCTCGAACCAATCTGCCGTGAGATCACGGTCTGTCCACCCTGTTGGCGAGAATCCGACACTTACATTGAACAGTCAGTGAAAGGCTACATCCGAAAAAAATGCAAATCAAATCAAACCTGGCATAACCTTCAACATCCGAAAGGTCAGGGACAGGACCATCTTTCAAAACGAAACTGGGAGGCATTGCAGCACCAGCCGTGGAGACACATTCGAAAACGGTCACTAGTTCCAAGTTATCGCTACAAATAGAGTAGCGATTCTTCTGTCCGCGCTTGAAGTAATACTTCGCCCCATTGCGCGAGCGGCCCCCACCCATCTGAATACCCTTCTCATCCATGTTCCACTGGTTCTGCGGGGGAATCGGGCCATATTGGTCGTAGAGGCTCTGTTGTAGCGAGAAGTAGTCCTTGACATTGGCCCTGTTAAAGTTTTGGGCGCGTTTCGGGTCCAGGGAATTTGGTGTTGCTGCAACCATGTCTGGGTGCCGCTGAATAAACCGGTGATCCCAGTTTTTACCTGGAATCTTTCCCATCATGGAATACGCGTATGCACGCAACGCTGGACGACTGACAGGGGTAGCTGACTGTGCGAGAACATCCATCCAATCGACTAATGCACTCTCCTCGGCTGGAGTGAGGAGCTGGTGTTTGGCATTGGCCACAGCTCGTGACCTATGTGTTCCCTTGGCTCTGTCCTGAAGTGTTTGTCGTGAAACCTGTTTGCAAGATGTGTAGCTGAGACAAGACGTCAGAAATGCGGAGGCTTACAGAGTGATGCTTCGCAGCAGCCACAACACTTGGGAACACTCCATTGGAGAGGTCTTTGAGCGCAGCTTGTAGTCGAGTTTCGTATGATGGATCATTGGCTCTAGAATGAATCCTTCTCGATGGCCCCATAGTGGACGCGTCTTAGAACGTGACCGTGGCTCACCAGTGGCGTAGACGGCATCTATCAAACTCCGCTGCGGCATGCTTCGGCTGGTGAGTTCCCTGCGTGACAACACCAGAAATTCATATCTCAATAACAACACATCCGTTTGCTGCCGTTCAACTTCGGACAGGGGTAAATAAGCCTCAGAATCACATAGAAAAAGTCTCTAGGAGTGGGTATCTATGGTGAGTGAGATAGAGGAGGGGTGCCGAGATGGGAGGTCTGCCGACTGCCTGGGTAACGATAGTATCGATATCTATAGGCCTGAATTCTGGCCGAAAATCTTTAAGAGAGAGGCTCAACCTTAATATAACCCTGACCAATTCGACAATTCGAGCGCATTCTAGACAGAAAATAATTCGCTTATGTAGGTAATAGTCTCATTTAGAGGCTCAGATTGGCTGACCTGTCAGACGGCCAATATTGCGAGCCAATATTTGCGATACAATCTGGGCGTTGTCGATTTTGACTAGCTTGAACGCGGCGCCACAGAGCGCTCTCTGCCTCTCGGCTAGATATATAGCCATGTTCTCTTCCGCCGTACAATCTGGCATTGTATCGCTGTTCTCCTCTACGGGTAGCGACCCTCTTGGCTTGTTTTCGTTGCAGACGGACGACCGTCTACCTTCCGACTCCTTCATATGCCTTCTGAAAGATTCGGACTCTATTCCACGTCCACCACCTCCGGCAATACTTGTACCACCGTCGGCTGAGCAGGAGACGTTGACGGACGAGTCTGGTTCTCCCAACTACACTCTCGGACAGACTGTTCTTCACATACAGTCGCCAACGCTACGGACAACCTTTGTGCGATCTCCGCCCTCGGGGTGGACTGGGCCGAATGCTAACCGGGGTGGCCATCGCGCCCGACGCAACGACTTGGGCATGGAGCATTCATGGGTGCATTTACAAGTGCGCAATCTGGGAAAGGAGTGGTCCTTCGAGGTGGGACTGGTAGACCAGTCCGGTCGGGAGGGCATCGTGAGATGTTCGACGTTTCAGGTGCTGCCTTTTCTTTTCCTTTAGTCTGCGCTTCACGTCTTGTCATCTCTTCTTTGACGGTTAAGCTCACTGATATGGAGACTTACTAGGGTGATGAATCAATGTTCTTTATCGTTGACTTGTGGCCGTCCACTAAATGTTTCCTTCACAGAAACAACCGCGCTTGAAGCTCACCAGCCCTCCATTGCTTCATCTTCCACTGTCCTTCCCGCCCGCGTCATCACGTCCCCTCACTTCGTGGTGCACCCTTGCACTCAATCTGCCATCCTTACTCCCTCACTTTTCCTCCTTCGTACTCATTCACACGGATGAGGACGAGGAAAAGCAAGACGCGAAGGACGGCAACCCGCTCGCTATGTCTACACATTCTCCGAGCACCGCCATCGCGCGGGTACCAAGCGGGATATACTCGCACGTGTCCTACGTCAAGGTGTACGCTACGTGCAGGCTGCGCAGGATCTGGTTCAGCGAGGACGGGAACACGCAGAGACTGCCGTGGGAGTTCGAGCTGTACGGTGCTGGTTGAGATGTACTGCATGCTTCCGGTCGAGGACCATATTGCTGAAATGCCTGGCGCACAATTACAGTTCGCGCGTGTGTAAGGACTATGTTTGTTTTATAATTAACCGACTTGGTGCTCCAAAGGCTCACCCAACACTCCTCGGCTATTTAACAGGCCTCAATGACTTCTGGACCAGGTTACCATCGTCTCCGGTAAAAAGCACTGTTTTCTTGTATTGAACAGGCGGCTTACAGTTTGTTACCCAGACAAATAATACCGCACCGACCCTCTGATTGCACAACCGTATTCGCTCGAGTTCCTGCTGGAATATCGATGTGAATTACACTCGATAGTACCGCTGCTCACCTTCCGAAATTTTCACGACGCATCTATGCGCCGTTCGCTTCCAGCGGTGCTGAGAAGTCGGGTGAAAATCTATGGACACCACTGTAGAACAAGGACCTTTACGGTGTCGAGCCTCCATTGCGATCATCCGTCCTTTGACAGCCTTCACACTATCCTGCGTAATATCTGCGGCGAAGTCTTATTCCGAACTGATGGTGGGACTGACAGGACAGTCCTAAATCCCTCGGACCCGGAGCACGTCTAGCAATAATCCCTTCAACGGAACTGGCATGCACATTAGACTCTAATTACTTGGGCTGCCAATGAGAAATTGTACCGGCCCAGTCTCTCCGTGACTCGACCGCATCTCAGACCGCACGCCATTCCACCACTCTTTGGCTTTCAGCAACGCGCGATCCTGCTGTTTCACCTGAGAGGACCCAAAGATCACTGAGTATACCATTTGCGTGAGAGGTTGTCATACGGGAAACCCACCTGAGGAACAGCGAGGATCGAGTCGGAAGCGCAGCGAATGAGGAGTGATGCTGACGTCGCATGGTATATAGCCAGACCCGGCGAAGGCAGAGTTGCAAGCGCCTCAGGCGGAGGCGAGGTGCAGACAGCGGGTGAATGCAGCTGGAGGGTTTTCTTCGTTTTGAGGTATGCCACGAGAGGTTTCTGCGACGCGGCAATACTTCAGAGTTGCAACTTATTGACCAGACAAGGAGATAGATGCTACCTGGTGGGAAATGGCGCGATGACGCGCGACGATGCTCTCCGCTGACGTCGTGGCGAAGTCGAGGATAGCGTCTTCTGTCTTTATCATCGGCGCTCGAGGTGCGGACAGATCTGTACGCTGAGGCGAAGGATACGCCTAAAAAGAATTAGTCAACAATCAGCCGCATGACGTTTTGGAGAGAATGGAAGAAATTATGCCTACCTTGCCAGAGAGCATGTCGCGTAGGACGGACACTAGAAGCTCGCCACCTTCACGAGCTAGCGTGTCTCTCAAGGCAGGAAACATAGACCCATCGGGGATTGGCTGACTTCGCTATGAGTACCTCAGTTGCCTCTCGATCTTGGACATACGCACCACTCGTCTACGCCCCCATATCGCTCCGGCGTCGATACCCTTTTTGCGTTCCATCATCTCAATAACACACACCCCAGTCTCATTCTGCCATCAAGCAGAGTATGCTGGATAGGTGCTGCACCGCGGTACGCTGGGAGTAAGGATGGATGGATATTCAGACGTCTTGCAGGTAAGAACAACTCCAGCAGCGATGTAGGGAGAATGCGGCCGAAAGAGGCGGTAACGAGTAGATGTTCCGGAGGTGGCGAACGGCCGACCGCCGAAGAATTTGACGGGTCGATTGTTGATACCGTTGGTGCATAGAAGAACGGTGGAGGAGGCTACATATGACGGGTTAAATGTCGTCAATGCCGATACCTATGGAGGGGGGTCAAACGTTATGACCTGCCAAAGCTTGAAGGATCGCTTGTCCGGTGGGATAGTATGTACGGGAATATTCCGTTGGTTGCCCAGTGTTTTGAGAGGCGCTGTTAGAAATAGTTCAGCTCTTATATCGTGAAGGACACGATCCCAGGAAACGTGGACCGACCATCCACAGCGGGTAGGAAAACATCTGAGAATAACCATGATGACCACTCACATATGGACAGTCTCGAACCCCGTCTATCGACCTTCGCGTCCGGCTGTGTCACGATATGTAGCTCATCCCAGATGTCTATGAATCTGCACAGTTGAAGTCACCCTATAATTCTTCCTCACAGCATGATGAAAATCACAGACCTTGCGCAGCATGGAGCTGTTCCAGGACCAGGCAGGAAAACTCATCGCGTCCGAAGAAGAGGACCTTGAACCGCGACGGTCGAGAGATGCCAGCATGCAGCCTCCTACGTTTCTGCACATGTATTGGCGGGAAGACTGTTCGCGGTGCATGAGACACCAGCATGAGACGTGGTGGTGTGATCGTAGCGGCGAGAGGACTCGCGACCGAGCCGCGTCTGCTTCATCGGCAAAACATATGCAAGCTTCTTCAGGTTGAGACCGTCCATGTATCCAGCAGCGAACTGAACCCTCCAGGCTTCTCCAGATGAACACACTACATATTTGCCTACAACAGGAGTCTTATCTAGCTTGGAATGGAGTGGTTACTCGTCGAGCGCACACATCTATGACAATACCGTCATAATGTCTTTTGACATTCGAACCGGTGCGTGTACCTCGGCCATAGTACTTGCGAGGCGTGCGGCGGTTCTGGGCGTTCCTGACGTACGCATAATGCAGTTGCAGATGAACGGGCCTGCTGGTACGGAATCACAATATTGGTACGGTCCGAACTGTATGTTATGTAGCCGCAAACATTCGCCGTGACGACACGACTACCACTTGTGTTCAACTGGTTGCTAGCAGTCGCCATGTCTGACAGTAATAGGTGGGTTCCGGGGGTATCAGCATACAGCTTTCGAGAAATCATCAATGGGCTGATGCGTGAGTTTCCAGGGAGAACCGGGTGAGTAGACTGCCCGCAACTTGCGCCTCATACTTATGCACTATCAGGGAAATCTGCCATGCGTGTGGTAGATCTAATTGGTCCTAACCTAGTGTTCAGTATCGCCAGTCCAATATACCAGATTATCAACCATGATCTCACCGCCACTTCCAGCAACGCACATCTTCCCGACGCTGCATACCAAAGTACAGATTTTCCTCAACTCTGTTTCGGCAGAGATTATCTCGTTTCAAGCGCCAGTTGAACTTCTCAAGACCTGAAAACCTCAGGGGAAGACATACACGAAGGTGTGAGCATTAGTCAAACGCTCTTTCATGGAACGTTGCATACTCATCTGTAGCACATATAAGTCCTGTCCGACCATTAAACATGTCTGTTACTCACAAGCATATGCAGAGGATCTATCGCCTCCTTTGAGACCTCAGTGCAACTCCGCGACACAGGTATGGCACGTGCTGCGCACTCGCTTCAACATTGCCACTCGTCTTTGTTGCTTCAACAAGCACTTTATGCCATTGTACCTCGCGCTTATATTCTGACCTATCCTGCCCCAACCCTACTTTCTAACCCCCACTCTCGCAGATCCAGCATTCCGAATGTCGATCTTTGTTCCTTTGGAGGGCACCTACCTCGTGGTCCGCATCGACCCAGTGGCCACGATTAAATACTTCGAGGATCCTGATATCACCGCCGCCGCTCGGAAGTTGCCTACAAAGAAGTACATTGGCTACGTGTCCAGCGTACGTGACATTTGTCAATGCATCACCTGCGTGAATCTCAGTGGCTCTGAACAGACCGATGACTATCCCCGTCCTCAAAGGCCGTACCACCGCTGCCGGCTCGAGTTCGTTGGTCAAGGTATCCCAAAGCGATCCTCAGACACGTCCGTGCAGCCAGGGATGTGCGTCCCCATCGCGCCGATTACCGAGCTTCCCATATTCCGCGAGCCACTTTTCCCCTGGCCGAAGTTTCCCTTCGAGAACTGTTACCAGTATTCGTTCATGAACGCAGTCGTCCGCATCCCCACCCAGGTCATCAACGAGGGTATGACGTGGAAGCTCTCCACTCGCGAGATCTTCAAGCACATCGGGTATCTGGTAGAGGATGACGGACAAAGGGAGCTGCTAAGCATGCTCGGCACCTCGGGATCGATCTCCACGTCCGCTCCTGCGATTTCTGCCACAGCTTTATCTTCCATTAATGACTACGCGCGGGAGTCGATCACACCTGAGGAGGGTCTTTCGCGCATCAACTTGGTGACCGAAGTCCCCCGCGGTGTATCGTCTGACGACAGCGGTAAGGCGGGTGGCGCTGCCTGTGTCTTCGCGCGCGAACACGGAGAGAGCTCTTCTGCGAGTGGTTACGATGCTTCGACTAGGAATGGGGGTACCGACAGCTCTGCAAACACTGCGCTCGACCAAGAATTTCCCTTCATGCACGACCACCATAACGATGCGGACTTTGTGCCTGTGGTGCATATGTCCATCGACCTAACGGAAGTGAACGAGGTGGCAGACCCCCATGAATTTATGGAGGAGCAGGCTGCGCTCTACAAGTGCGTTGTTTTAGTTGTAGCTCTGCACCAATGACTGACTTGGGCAGACTGATCGAGCTGGCAAAGTCGCGCCAGCTTGCTCGATGGAAAGATGTCACCGGTGTCCTTCAGGGCAATGCCGGCAACATCGAGGACTTGTCCGATGCCGGTAGCTCTCCGCTAGTCACCCCCCGCAAACGTACGTGTGGCGTTGTTTCGCCATCTGCGCTATTCACAATCCTTACACTAGGATTTGGCGCGACCAAGCTACTTGCGTCGGGAAAGAAGAAGCTGCGGCGACTCTCTGCGGCTCTTGCTGGGAACCTGCCTCTCCGCAAGCTACACGACCAGTGAATTTATGTTGGAAACCATGTGCGTTGTTTGGAGATCAGGTGTCAGGCTTACTTTTATCTGTCTCGATACTTGATCTCGGTGCCGTGTTCTATCTCTCATTTCCCACAATATGTATCACATCGCTCGGTATGTAGCATTGTATTTCAATCTGTTCTGATGCGGACGTGGGGCGCGGAATATCCCATCTACTTACGTGAGCTTTGGAATGGCACTCGCCTCGAATCTGGCAGGGATGTCAATAAATAAATATCTATACTCCAATGTCTTCTGCTATCACAAGATGATTCCTTTGGCATTGATATCGATTCTACCGACGACGCCGCACTGTACCAGTTTGCCAGAGAGATAGCTGGCGTCACAAGAAAAACATTCTCCTGTCCATTTTCACTGTAGGATTCTGACCCATTAGTCAATCGATAAGCAAGATCCAGTCTAGCTTCGATCCGATCGCAGGACCCACAGGGACCTATACCGTGCTAGCGCCCAAAAAACCTCCGAGTCGTAACTTGGTGCTCAGGCTATGCAATCGACAATAACAAATATTGCCCGCAACTCGTCCTTGTCTAGACGTAATTGTCATTGTCGTCTGCATACTCGCTGCTCACCGTGAAAGTATAAGAATAAATGCATCGGGTCTCCTCTATCCACTGGCAACAACCACACCTCGACGCACTTATAAAGCTTACGTCCAAAGACACGAGATAAATAGCTTCGTATCATTACACGACAGCTGCATGGTCGTCCGCATCGATCCTGTGGTGATCGCTGAGGACTTCAATGACACTGCAGTGCTAGCAGCTGCTCGCCAAATCACGGTGCACAAATATATGGCGTGTGCACTATACACGTTAGTGACTGACATAGGGGGCGACTCACCGTGTGCGCCATCGCGCAGGTCAAGGATTTGCCCTTTCCTTCCCGAGCAGGACCGTACGGTGCCACGGGGAGGTTGCTCTGAGCCATCAGCTCTCACACACCCAAAGCAGTCCAAGCGGGCCAGCAGATGAGTCGATCTTCGCATTCATCACGACGTCATGAAAGCCTTCTACCTGTGCAACGTGTCTGATTGTTAGTACTTGCCGAGGACAGTCTTGGGTGATCACCACAATAGAATCGGGTTGCGTGTCTATTGTCTTTCGGGGCCGGATACACTGTCCAGAGAGTGGAGGCAAGCCGAAAGGACCTGATGAGCAAATATCGATACAAGCAAAGCATACTCAAGACATTCTATCGAGACAAGTCAGCTCTCCTCGTCCCATCGCTCGATCGGATCCCGTTGCAAGCTCTCCTTGTACGTGTCGTCGATTGTCTCAAACAATTTATCGAGGTCGGCAAGTGCGGTGAGAAGGGCCGTCAGCGACGAGAGGTTATCTATGCGTTGGGTACTCGTAAAGAACGGGACTGGCGACAATTGAACATACGTACCGTACATTTGGACGCGCAGATGGAAATGGTTCTCTGATGGATGTGGAAGGCTATGCGTGTGGTCAGCACACGAGTCATCTGGGCCTGTTGGAGTGAACATGGCGCAAGAGAAACGACGTAATTATGGCAACCCCGGCACGTCGAAGTCCCACACGAGCCTGATTTAAAATGGTGGGAGAATATGACTTGCCGCATGCAAGTGTGCGGTTATAGTGAGACAAAAGGCAGGGCCCGATGGAGCGGCTCTTCGAGTATGGGGGACAGCAAGAGGATCGGGAGGAGTCACTGACCTGTATCCGCAGAACTCGACCTTGGGACTTGCGTACGGTGCCAGAGTGAGTCGGATGCAGCGAGAAAGCAATAAAGAGATCGCACTTCTTCATGAGCATCCACCTCAATGGATTTCCGAGGGTATGCCCCTCATCATGGATCTGGTATGTCGCCGCAGAGAGATTTAGCTCTGCGCCCTTCAGCTTGTGTTCAAATTCACAGCGGAAGCATGACAACCGAGGTCAATAGCGACGAAGTGAGGCACAATGCGAGACATACAATTTGAATTTTTGGAATAGCGTCTGCCATTAGCCTTGTTCTCTGTTCGCAGAAAGCAGCAGACAAAAGCAGAAAATTCAACGGCCACGTGAAACAATAATCGGCAAATGCCGGGAGTCGCGCTGCTGCCGAAGTGCAAACATGAAGCTTGGAGTTCTGCCCTCAGCTGCTGGGCGATGGCTAGCCCACTCACGATACGCAACGTTTATGGCATGCTCTGACTCTGAGTATGGTTATCCCCCGCGCGAGCGAACGTGAAGATACAAAAATGTGAGTTGACACTCCGCCGGGTGCTGATAAACAAGGACAAATATTTCATTGTGCAGGTGCTTCCCGAGAAACAAAGAGGATTGTTGCACCCGACGTGCATTGAGGCCTTCAATGGCGCGCACGCGAGGCCTTGGCGCTATGCAACAATGCGTCCAAGCTCTCCATGTATGGATATAAAGGTTGGCGCCCCATCCGACTAGTCTGCATCCTCCACCGCCTCCTGATCATTTCTAGCTCCATCCGATACCCATCTCTTTCCGTTTACGCTCAAACATATAAGGCAGGCCTTTCGTACCCCGGTGGACGTCCAACTTGTATCTTCTACCACTCCCGACCGCTATCTCACTGTATTACACTTCCCCTCTCAACTTTCTCAACCCAACTGTATCCAATGGCGCCTCAAGCTTCATCAACCCGTCCCACTCTCCCTTCCATCCACACTCTCTGTCTCCCGGAATTTCATCCGTTCAGACACGAGCTCCCGAGCTCGCATGAATCGTACGACTCTCACGACTTCCCGGTGCGTCTTTTTCCGTGTCCATCGTACTTTTGAGACTTACGCCAGACGCAGATGGACTTGGACTCCGACACGGCCCGCCCTCGCCAGACGTCCGTATCGTCTTCCGTGTCCTCGCGCACCGCATCGTCCTCCCGCCCAGTCAGTCCCTCCGACAGCACCACCACCGACCCCCGTCCCATGCCGAACTTCAGCCTCGTCCGCACCACGTTCGACAAGGCGAATGCCTTGATCGTCGTCGGTCCCCTCGCCGCCCTCGACGCGTCGTCGCGCTCCCCCTCGCCAACGACGTCTCCCGCTGATCGCTCACGACGGGGACAGGCGTTCCTCCTCATCGGACCGGCGATGGAGCAGCTGCGCCACCCCCAGCGCCGCCTCGCGAAGGGCGCGCGCGTTCACCCGTACCGGATCGTGCCTGGACGGACCGCGCGACGGACCTCATCCTCCTCGACGTCATCTGACATCCCCATGGACGCGTAGCGTACCACGGGCGCGAAGTGCGGATAGGCGGTGCCATTGTGTTCATTATTGCTTTTGTATTGTTCCACGTCTGCGGCTGCGGCTGTATCGCTACTTTACTAATTGGTGTAATAATCGGATGTCTGTATCATAGACGTATACCTGGCCATTGTTTGATATCCCGCTCGGTGTCCATGCTTCCTAAAGAGCGGAAGTGCAGTGCTATAGGGCTCGGAAAATATATTGTATTTTCCGTGAGATAGGTCTGGACTAGCTCTGTGCTTAGTGCTAGTCCTTGGGCGGGAAGAGGAGGATTCCGGCGGCCGGTTCTCCGCAACCGGGAAGAACGGGGCGGGCGCGATTTTAAGCGTGCGCGATCTCAAGCGGCGCGCGGGCGTTGTTCCGTGCGGCGAGGCGTTTGCAGGTCCGCGGAGGACGGGGGCAATGCCGCGAAGACGGGGAACGAACGCGGAGGGCGCTTGAGAATATCAGGCCGGAATCCTGCTCGAGCGTGAAGTGAGGGCGAGCCGTTGAAGACACGACTAACCACCACTAGGACGCTGAACGTGGGAGGTGGGCTGGGACGCAAAGCTTTCCCGAGCGGAGGGCTGAATGTGGGAGAGAGGAAGGGGCGATAGCGCCCAGAGGGCGCGCGCCTTCCGCATTCAGCCCTTCCGCTTAGTAAGCACTAGTTTGACTTGGGAGCTCGCAGGCTCGCGTCCAAGTCAAACTCCACGCTTCCTAAAGAGCGGAAGTGCAGTGCTATAGGGCTCGGAAAATATATTGTATTTTCCGTGAGATAGGTCTGGACTAGCTCTGTGCTTAGTGCTAGTCCTTGGGCGGGAAGAGGAGGATTCCGGCGGCCGGTTCTCCGCAACCGGGAAGAACGGGGCGGGCGTGATTTTAAGCGTGCGCGATCTCAAGCGGCGCGCGGGCGTTGTTCCGTGCGGCGAGGCGTTTGCAGGTCCGCGGAGGACGGGGGCAATGCCGCGAAGACGGGGAACGAACGCGGAGGGCGCTTGAGAATATCAGGCCGGAATCCTGCTCGAGCGTGAAGTGAGGGCGAGCCGTTGAAGACACGACTAACCACCCCAGGGCGCGCAGCCCACAACAGTCGTGGCGCAACGGTGCCCCGACTCCCCAACCGGGGATGCGAGCACGCAGACGAGAGGAGAGAATACAGAGCACAACATGGATTGAAGGACACAGTAGCACAATACAGCGAGTCGGAGGTACGATACAACGGAGCGACAGCAAGATTACAGATTATACTTTTTCTTGAAAGACGACATGGAATCGGTAACGAGCTGCAGACGAGAGTGGTCGAACGACTTTGAGATGAAAAGAGGAAGCACGGACTCAATTTTTCGCCAATACTCGAGGAAAGCTCGTGACTTCCAGCCCCCCTGGACGGCAACAATGTCCGGGTTCGTTCCGCGCAACAAGAGCTCGGTTGCCCCTCCGATGCGGAAGCAATGCCCGGTCAGCTCGCCAAGCCCCTCCGCCGCCCAGACCCCGTTGCAGCGGCGAATGAACCAGTCGCGTGTCATCGGCGACCAGCCTTGCGCGTCAGTGGACTCGAAGGCAAAGAAAGGCGCGGACGGGGGAACAGCGGCGTTCGCTTGCAAGTGATGGCGCAGCGCAACAACCGCGGATGTGGGGTCGCGGTGTTCCGTGATGATGACATCCACTCCGAGCTGCTTCGTGGTCTTGGACCATGGAACATGGAACACTGCGTACTCACTGCCGTCAGGCAGAGAGCGGAACCGGACTGTGGCTGACCGGGCGACATGTCGCTCAGGGTCGAACTTTCCGGTAGACGGAACAACTAGTTCGCCGAGGCTGGAGGGAGTGAGGGTTAGTGCGACCTCACGCGTACGGGAGACAGCCGTACCGACGACAGCTCCAAAAGGCGACGCATGCGACCGCGTAGACCGCCGCATCGAAGGAGTTAGTCAGGTCGAGGCCCTTCCTCAGAGCGAAGAGATGTTCGACCGTGACCGGTGAGCGCTTGGGCTTTGCCGACGGCGCAGTCTTTGCCACCGCGGTGCAGACGATGCGCAACATGCGCGCGCCGTTCCAAGGTGCGCCGTTGATGGTGTGCCAAAAGCTAAGGCCCGCAACCCAGTTGTCAACTGTTGTGCGGGCGACAGATCCCGCCCACTTGGCGACGAAAGCGGCAACAAGCGGTTCGGGCGCGGGCATGCGCAGCTCCTCGGGGCTCCGATGCAGTCGCAGAATTGGGTGAAGCGTAAGAGCCCGGCGCCGTAGTTCTTCCGGGTGCCGGGTTCGAGCGAGGCGAGCATGGTGTTAAAGAGGTGTATGGAGGTGTTTAGGGACATGTGTGCAGAGGCGGTCTTTCGGAACTGAATGGCGTACGGTGTGGTCCAAAGCGCGAGACGGTTTTGCGCTAGGACACGCGGACGGAGTTGGGACGGGGCCACAGAGTTGCCCTCTCTGGGTTTTCGGGGTTTTTGCCGAGCCAAGGTTCGCGACGAGGAGGTCTTCTGTTGGGCGACAGAGGACTTCTTCCCTTGGGCCGGCGCGCTCACACGTGTGGGCGCGAGAGACGAGGACGACTTAGGCATGGACGAGGAAGGGAATGAGCTCCTCTGGGAGTGAGAACAGGTCGGACGGGAGACGTGGGAAGGACACCGGGACGCCGCGAGACACCGGGTCAGCTAAATTGTCATTGGTTTGAACATATCGGAGGCGGAAGAGAATATTTCGAGACATGCCGATCACTTCTGTGCGGCGGATGGAGTCGTTGACCTGGAAGTTTCGGCTGCGGCCTCGGGCGACGGCACCGACTACGCCTTGGTTGTCCCCCCGAATGAGGATTTCTGCATCGCCGTGACCGAGGGACTCTACACAGCGAGCAGCGAGCTCGACAGCGACCATTTCTGCCCAGCCGATGTCTCGCCCCTCATTCTTCCAACCGCTGCGCAGGCGCCAAGCAGCCCACCGCCCCCCACAATGACTCCTACGCCCCAGGAGGTGGAGGCGTCCACCCATATGCCCAGGTCTTGCAGAGCCCCGCGAGGCGTTAGGGAGCGCGTGACGCCTGGCATCTCGAGTGTTCGCAGCCACCAGCGCATGTCAGAGATGCAGGACTTGCTGGGATAGCGCGAAGCGTACGGATTGGGGAAGGATGCGATGAAGGTACACAAGTTGGTGAGGAAGGCGCGCCCGCGAGGGTAAACGAAGGTGATGTGGGAGAGGGTGCCATTGATCGACATGGCGTCACGCTGCGACACTCTGCTCCCTTCGATCGCCGCCAGAAAGATGGTGAGCTTCGCGAGGTACTTCAATCTCTTCGCCTCGGGGAGGGAGACAGTTTTGGCCTCTATGTCCCACGCGAATCCGACGTACACCGCGGCGGAGGCGTACGGCGTGCACTTGGTGGGGTGCCATGGGACGCCGAGCGGCTCGGTTATGCGAAAGATGTCAGCAAGGTCATGGCCGTAGATGTAGGAGCCGGGCCCTCCGCCGATGGGCAGGCGGAAGCTGATGAGATCGTCCACCCATTTTTTTGAGGGCTTAACGTCGTGCGCCTCGAGAATGTCCACGGTAGCGTCCATGGGCTCGCCTTGGACCCCGGTCCCCGAAGCCACTCCGAAAGGCAAGACATGGTCGAGGAAGAAGCTGGCTTCGCACCGGATGACGATGAACGGCTTGTGTGCGGGGAGGATTGGGATGGTGCGGAAGGCGGATTCCACGTCGAGCGTGGCGGCTTGAGTACCCGGGGGTGCCGTCGCAATCTGCACAGCGCTGCGCGTGAGCGAGATCGGCCACACGGGAGATGTCCGCGGGTAAGGGAAAATTGTGCCGCGCGAGAGATGCTCGCGACGGCAGAGTGACAAGCGAGAGATGCTCGCATTCACTCGCAGCGGCTCACGAGAGATGCTCGTGACCGGGCCCGACGCGCGCGAGAGATGTTCGCGGCGTGGCAGAGAACGAGGCGCGTCTGACGCAGACCGCGCGAGAGTGAAGGAAAAAAGGGGGAAGGCGCCGCCGCTGCGACAGCGAGAAAATGATGTAGGGGGAAAGGAAAATAGAGTACTCACAATTTCCGCAACCTCTGCCGCTGTACCCCATTTTGTGGGGAAGTTGTCGGAGTCGATCTGGCTGTTGACAGAGACGCCGTGGTCGTCTTTGTACGAGCAGTTTTGTACGAGACGAAATTTTCCGACCGCACCAGCTTTGGCGACGACTGACAGCGGGGAAGTCACGAACTTGGACCCAAGAATATGTTCTGCTTGCTCTTGAGAATACGGGCCCGTCATTCGGCCGAGAGAAACTTGTTCTGAAATGTAGGTTTTGATGAAGTCTATGTGCTCTATGCTGGAGGAGTGATTCTCGGGCGCAAACGTTCGGCGGATGGGATCGAAACTGCCTATGGGAAAACCGTAGCGTATCTTGTGCACAAGAAGGGGGTACCTGTCGTGGAGTCCAAACTCCTCGAGCGCACGCTCGAAGGCGTCCGCGCGGTAGGGCGTGATGATGCGGTCGCGCTCAGAGGCACCGCTTACTACCGGCGTGATGGCTGGAGGAACCACAGAAAGAGCACATGTGGCCGCTGGAACCGGGGCAGTACTTGCCTTTGCAGGGGTTGGCTCCGTTGAGGTTCCATCCGACGCAGAGGACCTTCCTGGAATTAGATGCGAGGAGCTTGTTGTCGGACCAGGTGCTGAAGACAGGTTTTCCGCCAGGAAGCGTCGCCTTGGCGCAGTCGCTCGCTCGGTGCCCGCTGATTGCGCAGAGTAGGCAGAGACACTCCGCGGGCGCTTGCGTTCTGCCTTGCCGAAAGGAAGGGGTGTTCGCCAGACCTTCGCCGGAGGGACGGCGGGGGTCGTTGGGTGAACGGCGCGCGTCCTGTCGATTCGACGTCGATACAGCCTGGGAACGTGAAACGAAGTCTGCGCGAATCATGGCAATTTGAAGGTCGCGAAACCTGTTGGCATAGTCGACCGACCCCACAACGAAAGCCGTTCTCGTGGCAAAGTACGTGCGACGTACTTCTATGTCAAAGTGTAGGACAGCCGGAAAGATTTCCCTAAACTCCGGAAGGTCGCAGAGCCATTGCATGTGGCTGGCGAAGCGCGCGCAGACGGCGTCATCGCAGACTACTGCGAGGATGGCTTTGAAGTTTCCCCAGGCGTCTCGCCAGTCTTCCACCTGCAGTGTTTTCTCGTTGGGCCAGGTGCTGATGTCGAGGATCTCGCGCTTGTCGCCGTTGCGGTCGTGCATCTTCCGCATTTTGAGGATTTCGGGCCTCGCGTTCATGTCCCGGATTGCTTGTGACGTGCAGAGCGTCAGGGGGAGGTGGAATCCGTTGGCGAGTACATAGGTGAGTTGGGGATGGGGACTGTTCAGCTGCTGGAAGAAGCCGGTGGTACGCTCCGCTGTCTGTGTGAATATCGGCTGTTTCAGCGATAGAACGGAGTTGAGAGTAGAAGACTTCGATGAGGTGGCAGTGTCTGCTGACGCCGGTGCGCCGAACATGGAGAACGCCGCTCTCCTGGAGTTCGGAGTCAGGTCGAGGATGCGCTCGAGGGCTGTCAGCTCTCGCAGTTCCCTCGCTCTGGTTGGCGTGGTCGGGGCGGTGCCATCGACATTGTTGCCTGTGTCTCGAATGTCTCCAGTGTCGGCGCCGGTGTTTTCTACATCTTCGTCGGAGCTGTGTTCGGATGGCGGGGCGCTGGCTTTCCTCTTGCCCTTCTCGAGTCCCGGCGTTACCGGGGGTTGTAAGGGAGGTTGAAGTTGGTGAAGACGGTGGGCTCTTCAGTGTCTTCTACGCCGTCGAGGTTGAGAAGCTGTTCGTCGTCGCTTACATCCCCTTCTCCCAGGCCCCTGCGGCGCTGGCGGTCGGAGTTGCTGGTTTGAGCCGTTCTATTGTGCGCGAATAGCTCGGCGCCGGTGAATCGTGTTCTGGCCTTCTGCCTCGTGCTTGATTCGCCGGTTAAAGTTTTTTCCGCGCTATCTCCTACAGATCCGGGACCATCAGGCCCGAAGAAGTTTAGACTCTTGCCTGGTATCCCTTTTGGTAAGCTCGAAGAAGACATTGGATGAAGGATCGGAGGGATCTGAGAGGAGGAAGAGAACGCAAAGCTTTCCCGAGCGGAGGGCTGAATGTGGGAGAGAGGAAGGGGCGATAGCGCCCAGAGGGCGCGCGCCTTCCGCATTCAGCCCTTCCGCTTAGTAAGCACTAGTTTGACTTGGGAGCTCGCAGGCTCGCGTCCAAGTCAAACTCCACTGTGCATAGCCCTCTGTAGTTGCATACGCTTTTTTGACCATTATTGTTGACTGCCAGTACAAAAACGCCGAAGTTGACGTCTGTTGGATATTCCAAAGGGGGCAATCGATCGGTAGAAGCATCTTCGACTTTATGTCGAACCTCGCGACGTTCCATGTAGAATATCTGGGTCAAATCTAAATTTCTTGCCCAAATTTGCCGCTGCTTGCCAGATTTCTTGCCAATTATGAGATCCGTGGACGTCCCGGCCCTCCAACTGTTCATTGGCACATATGTATACACCGCATAAATTTCATGGTAGTCACTTGTAGATGTCCGTCCGTGTTGATAGTATGCATGTCCAAACTCCCCAAGTCGTACAGTCCATGCGTCCGCATCATCTATGCCCGACGATACGGCCGGATGAGCATCGGCATCTGCGGGCCCTTCTCCATCTCGTGTCGCAGGAGACAGAGCTGCACGATTCCCGCCCGCTTGACGATGTCTTCCGGCGCGACCGCCAGCTCGAACTCGAACGCCCGCACAAGCGTGAACAAAAGCGCCTTAATTCTAGACGGAGCACGATCAGTTGCCATCACGCACGAGGGGAAAACAGGTGCCAATGACACAAGCGATGCCGACTCACTCGACGAGAGAAAAGCGATAGCCAATGCACGCGCGCGGGCCACCGAGAAAGCTGAGGAGATGCGCCCACACGCCCGGAATCCCCGTCATGGCGCCCGCGAGCTTCTCCCATCGCTCCGGTCTGTCGGTCCGTGAGCGTGCGCACAAGTGCCAGCTGAAAGGAGCCCACACCGCACCTGAACTCGAACGCATCCTCGCCCCACAGCGCCTTCGCGCGGTTCACCGCAGTGATCGAGATGAAGATGCCCTGTCCCTTGTCGATCCTGGCGCGCAGGCACGCCGCGTCAGCCTCGCGCGGACTCGGAGACAGAATCAGCGCCAGACGCACTTGATGCTCTCGTGCACCTGCCCGCGCGTGTCCACGACGGGCGTGCCCAGCGGGACGACGTCGTCGCGCGCGGCGACGCGGTGTGTGGCGGGCACCGGCGCGTGCACGCGCATTGTCTCGCGCACGACGGCGTCGAGGTACGGCAGCGCGTTGAGCTCGTCCATGTCCGGCGCGTCCGTGTCCACGCGCAGCAGCTCCTCGCGCAGCTTCTGTTGCACGGCCGGCGCCTGCGTCAGCGCGTACAGGCACCACATCGTTGCGGTGCTCGTGGTCTCATGTCCTGCGACGAGGAACCTGGCGCCGCGTCGTTCGGATCAGCGCACAGAGGAGAGCAGGGGAAACGCACGTGGGGACCTCTGCGACGGCTGTGAGTTGGGGAGATGAATGTGAGAGTGGAAGACGTACGGGCGAGCACATCCTCGTCAGAGAGGCGCTGGTGCACCGGGATGTCGGTCGCTATGTTCGCCTTGAGCAGCAATGTGAGCAGGTCACGTCCATGCAGCCCCGGACCCGCTGTCTCCTTGGACTGCGCACGCGACTCCTTCGTGATCGCGGCCTTCTTCTCTGCGATGAGCTGCATCCCGACGCGGCGCATCACGCGCTGCGCCTCACGCTGACTTTGCTGCCGGTGGGAGGGCTGCAAACGCACCGTGAAAGGAGGGCCAACAGAGAGGCGGAGAAAGCGGGGAACACGCACTATGAAGCGTAAGACGGGAAAGCGCGCCTGCAAGATGCCAAGGACAGAGACACCGGTGGTCAGATAGGCGATCATCGTGTGGAACGCCTCGTGCAGCTCATTCGGCTTTCCGTCCAAATTCAGCGCGCCGAAGTCGTAGCCAAAGCCTATACGGAAACGAGGAACTGTCAGACATGCAGCATTGACACCCGATTCAACGGGCGGTCGCACCGGCAAGGCCAATCACGTCCAGGCTCATTCTAGTCAGTCCGGGTATGATATCGAGGCGCACTGGCTCATGGGAGTCGGAAATCTGGGCACTCCACATGTCCCGGAGCTGTGTGCATGCTTAATGACGCTGCGGTGATCATCCCCGGAGAAAAACACGTACCTGAATGGATTTCTCCACGAAGATCCCTGTGAGCTCTCGAATGTGGGTCGGACCGAATGCTGGGTTCTGAAAATGACATCTCAATAGCCTAAATTGATGTCTAGGGGCCATGTCCGTACCAAGACTCTTCTCTGATCGTGGATAGGTAAGTACATGATATGTAGGACTCCGTGTATGTCATGAACTCACCTGCTGGCGGTGACTATCACCTTTGGATAGAAATCGGGATATTAACAACGGTTCATCATGCGCATTCGAACTACGGTGTACCTTCAACGAACAAGAGACCTATCGCAATCACCGCATCAGTTCTCTGAGAGGACCGTAGCGGAACACGACGCGCACCCTCTCCAAGGATTTGGGCCAGAGTGAAGCGGGCATCATCAGGCTTCTCGTAAACCATGGAGTGCGTGATGATGTGGTTTATTGCTCTAGGATCTGTCGTGTAGAACCGGTTTGCCTAAGAGGATATCAGCAGTGTTCCGCACGGCACTGAGGGTGAAAGACACACGTTCATGAACGATTTGTACTTGAGCGTAGGACCATATTGTTCGGTCCATTGTTCGTGTAGCACTGAGTCGGCGGCCTTGCTGATTGCTCTGAGATGGCCGTAGAGTGGACTTGGGCTACGGGGTCCGGGAAGGAAGCGCAAGGAGGACTTCAAAGGCAGTATGATCAACAGATGAACGAGCCTTCCAGTGACATACACGACAAGGGTTGCTCCGAAAGACAAGAGGAGGTTGGAGGGGGTAATAACGGACATCTCTCTGCAGACAGATGCGGGCGCGGACTGTGGTGGGGGTAAGAATATCAGCTTGCAGTTCAAGGCCCATTTATACCAGCACGTACGAGAGCATTCCGACTCGCTGTCGCAATAGGAAGAATCACGGACAGAAGTAAGGCTCCCAGATGGTGACTGGGATTCGTACGCTATATCTGGCGTCGTAGCAGAGTCACGGACATTACAACAGGAAATTATGAACCTGTCAAACTCTTGTAAAACATTGCACCGGACCATGAGTTTGCACAATACGGTGAAGACAATATTGGGCCTGACAATATAATTAGGTGGAGACATTCGCTCGCCAGAAGCGTCGCGGCCTGTCGCGGTGTACGAGCACGTGCACGCGTACAGCGACTCGGCGTTCACACGATCCTTTCGTCTCGTACAGGAGTGAGTAAAAGCACCTCAGCACATTGACACGGCGAGCCAACTCCTGAGCCCTCCCGACCCTCGAGCTCCTCTTCTTCATGTGCCATCACATGCATCCCTCTGCGCACTCAAGTTGTCGCATTTCTGCCGGTTCTCCTGAAGCCGCTGACCTCCAGGACCGCCTGTTGGCTCCGCGGAAGTTAACACTTCGCCGTCCGATGCACGTCTTTCCAACGCTATGGGCCATATCGGATATAATATCTCTACAGGAGTCAGGGGTCTGTCAGATGGTTGACGGAAAGACATAACACAGTAAGCACAATCATGCCGTCGCAGTGGTCAATGTTCCGGAGATTCTAATGACAGATATACGGCATAACAGACATCGTGCAAGAACAGGTCGCCGTTTGATCTTTCAATCTAGGCTCGGCCACTGGAGACTACTCTGAAATAAATGGTCTCCCGAGTGTAAATTTCTGCCGTGACTGCACATATATGACGAATCGCCACGGAATGCTCTTTGTCGTGCTGCTGCTGCCTCGCCACAGAATTGAGACCGTTATCTCAACCTTCAGGTGTGTTGGCATGCAATGCGACCCGGCCCGGCGACGAAAGAGTTCTATCGTTTATGCAGCAGTGCATAATACGCGGTGAGGCAACAAGGTGAATATCATCACTCCACAGCTCAGCGTACACGGCAACTGAACCACAGATTGTAGCAACGACGTGTGCACAAATTTGCTCGAAGCTGCCCTTATCATCCGGAAGCATGAGACTATACATGTGAGTCGCCCTTGTATGCTCATACTAAAAGGAGCATATATGTACGACGTGATTAGGGTCGAGCCGCTCGAGCGTTGTAATCGAGGCGGCGTTCGACTGGCGGGTCACTCATCTCCCAGATTCGCCGGCATGCCGACGAGCTTCTTGAACGAAATCTGAAGTGTTCCAGACGCTTACGGGAAGGCATTCGTTTATTACGCCAATTCACTGTCTCTGGCAACGCGCTGCGCTCAGACACTGGGAGTACTCGAACTGAAAAAGTACTCACCGACTCAGCCATCCACACATGCGTATTGGACTAGGCCAAGTGGGTACGACACCGTCGTTGACACGCCATCCTGCTGGGTTATTGACATTGTGATATCCACCGAGATGCCAAGCAAGCCCTTGTTGACACATTCCACGTACGGTCTACGTGCCGTACACCAACATGACCGCGAACCGCCGGAAATGTCGGACAATTATAGTAGTAAATTGAGCACTTTAGGGTAAAATGTCCAGACGACGCCAAGTCTGCGCGGTACCGGCGCAGTCGATTGGTTCTTGCGGAAGGATTCTATTTCGAAGCCGGCGGGGTACTTCGCCAGTGGCCAACGACGTTGATTGTGGAATCTAGGGCACGTACTGCGCACTCTTGATAGCGCGTTCCGGAAGAATGGTGCAGTTGCATGGCGACTGCTTTGGTGCGCTCATCGCACCTTCCGCACAAGGTCTCGATGTGGCGGTATGTATAATACCCCTCTGGTGCGTACCAGCCCAAGCACGCTCTCTTTCACCCATTTCACCCATTCACCCAGTCTCGGCCTTTCATTCATTCAGCATGTCGGGACATGCATTTTCTTCGTCTGCCAAAGCTTCCGCGTCTGTCAATTCTTCTTCTAGCGCTGGCGCCGCCGCCCATGCGCCCCGTCCAGTGGCGAAGTTCAACAATTCCGAGCTTGTGTTCCACATCGATATCATCCTACTTGGTATCCTCGCTCTTTTCTTCCTTTTTGCCCTGCCTGGTGCAATTGCGCGCTTCTCCCAGGGGTCGGAATGGTTTGAAGGCATCTTCTTCCGGAAGATCACCTCCCGCGTCCAGAACACCCTCACCCGTTCTGCCTCGTCTTCCTCGTCCTCGTCCTCAAGCCGTCTTCCCCGCCTCGACTCTCCGGTCGCCATCACGCTCGTTCGAGCCGACGAAAACTACAACGAGAAGGGCGCCACCGGGTCTAACGAGTCTTTCGATTCATTTTCTGCTCGAGAAGATGTAACGCGCCAGCGTTCCACCAAACGTTTGCCTGTACAGCCGCAGAATCCGCCTACGCACATGCCCGCATGGTCCACCATGTTGCCTTCCGTTCACAGATTTCTCGGGTATTCTGTGCGCCCAGGGTATTCTGTCGGGAAGGCTTTGCTGCTGCTGGTCTACTCCGGTCTAATGCTCTATGCTGGCCTCTATAAATCCAACCCGTTCAAGAATCCCGTGCGGGCTGGCATGGTCTACGGCAGTCAACTCCCTTTCATCATGGTTCTAGCCACCAAGAACAATGTCATTGGCTGGCTCGTTGGTTGCGGGTATGAGAAGGTGGACCTGGTCCTTCTCAGCGAGGCAGAAGTATTGAACGTGCCTATCGTGCAGCTTAACTATCTGCACCGTCTTGTCGGCCGTTTCGCAATACTTGCAGTCAATGTGCATGGCATCGCCTACAGTGAGTCCGCGTTTTCTTAACGTGCATAGGCACTCATTTGTTTGCGTGCAGTGTTCGCTTTTACCGCAGAGGGGTCGTTCTGGGAACCCCTGGCGAAACCCAATATCAGATGGGATTCATCGGTCTGATCGCCGCCGACGTCCTGTTCCTGCTCTCGACCAGCATCGTGCGACAGGTCTGCTATCCGTTGTTCTATGTCTCGCACTTTTTTATGGGACAAGTATTCGTCTTGGCCGTAAGTGCCCTCTCTTTCCTTCTCATCCGCATGCTTATTAAAAATGTTGTGCTGCAGTTCGTTATGCACATGCCGTGGTCGATGCCATATGTCCTCGCTGCGGGGACATTTATCATGTTTGATCGCATCCTGCGCATGATACGCTCGCGTTTCACCACTGCGCATCTCCGTGCGCTCCCTGAGCTCGGTATGACCCGCATCGAAGTTCCTACGATCAACGCAGGCTGGCGCGCTGGTCAGCACGTGCGTATCAAAGTGTTTTCCTTTGGTATGGGTTGGTTCGGTTGGGCCGAAGCGCATCCGTTCACTATCGCTTCCGTGAGCAAGGTGCGTATTTACTATCCGTGGTCGGAGAGCCGCGATAAATGCTGAGTGTCATGTGTTCGGTGTAGGGCGCCAGCGATGAGGGCCTTGTTTTGATGTGCAAGAAAGCCGGTGACTGGACTAGCAAGCTGTACGAGCTTGCCAAGCGTGAAGACAAGGGTGAGGCGAATGGTCTAGGGCCCCGCGTCCGGGTTCTTATCGATGGTCCTTACGGTGCGTATTTGCTACCATTATTTGATCTGTCTAGTCGGTGTTGAACGGTGCGCTACGCTCAGGTGGTCCCGGCCACTCTATCATGTCGAGCTTCTCTGGCGCGATGTTTGTCGCAGGCGGAAGCGGAATCACGTATGCGCTCGGGGCTGTACGTGAGCTGATGCAACGCGCATCCGAGGGCAGAACGCGCGTCAAGGTCATCGAGCTCGTCTGGAGCATCCCTGACCCTGGTGAGTCTCCTCACATGTTTCCTATTTTCCTGCATCTGACATTGTCTCGCACGTAGCGTCCCTCGCACCCCTCCTTCCGCTCTTCACGAACCTGCTCAAGGACTCCGAGGAGTCGTACACGATGCTGCGCATCTCCGTCTCGTACACCCGCGCCCCGTCGTCGCCTGAAGCCTTCGCTGCCGTACAGACACTCCCGCCTGGGTTGACGCTTTCCGCTGGGCGCCCAAAGCTCGGGAAGATCCTCGACAGCGTCGTCGACCACACTTCCTCGCCGTACGGCGGTGGACGCGAGAACCTTGGTCCTGCCTCGGGTATCGTCGCGGGCGTGTGCGGTCCCCTTTCGCTCGGGGAGGAGCTCGCCAAGGCCGTGCGCAACATCCCGTCTGAACGCGCCAAAGCTGTCGGCGGTATCGAGGTCCACCAAGAGTATGTCTCTTTCCGTCCATTATGCCCCGTGCTGGTCGCTGATGCTCCTATCGCGCAGGATATTCGGCTGGTGAGCTATCCGCTCAGAAAAGATGCTGCGTCTCGCCCTGGTCCATGGCCCATAGTGCCGGCGGCAGACGAATCTGAATTTGTATAACTTTGTCCTTTTCGCGTCTTCCATGACGCCTTTTGCTGGGTGGACGCGCGCTGGAGCGCGCAGGCCGGCACTGATGTGTTTGGGTGACCATTGTTATTTCGTTGTAGCAATGGTTGTATTTTTAGTAGAGCTTTTGAGCCTGAGCGGACGTAGGTCCCAGTTCCATGGCTCAAATATAAAATGTGTCTGCCAAGCGGGCTGTTCTTCGAGAAACCAACTTTGAAAGACAACGTACGAGGATCGGGGGTCCGGTAGGAATGCTCGCGTCGTCGTGCACAGACATGTCTTATTAGATTGGATGAACGTGTGGTACAGAACATAATGTCAAGATGTGACTATGAGGGATATCAAACATAACTAGGATCACCATCGATGGCTACCGCCCACCAACCAGGTTTCAAAGTATCCACTTCAAGAACAAGTTGCTTCCATGGGGAGTTTCTCCGTATGCACTGATCTGCCCACAATTTCATTCTCGCTATACCAACCCGCTTGTTGCGACGGAGTGTTCCAAACAGACTGAGCACCGCAATCAGTACATATAACAGCAGCATACACACTGGAAATCACCTAGTCAACTCATTCACTTTGCGCTCGATCGTGTATGGTTTGATAGATTCGGTAAAGTCGACGAACACAATACACTGACGACCCGGTTGCACAATCATATTCGGCAGCCGGATGTCGTTATGAATAATACCATGTGCATGTATGTCCTGGAGAGACCAGGTAATGCAGTCGAGCTACGTGTAAAATTGTTAGTTATCCCTGAACATAGCTAGCACGTATTACTGACCATGTGGTCGAACATGGGACCAGAGGGAAGAGGTGCATTAAGAAGCGAGGGCCCTTGGATGTACTCCATTACATGAGCAAATGCAGATTCTCCATTTGGGAGGTTGAACTAATGCATACGCAGTGAATATCCAGCAATCGACTCTGAAGATATGCGGGGAAGACAGCCAAACATACCTTGAAATGCCCATAGGACCATGGGATCACTCTCCCTACACTGGATCAGCGCATAGTTCTATATCAAGTCTCGACGCATACCTTGCAATCTATGTAAAAGATCATAGGCCAATGCTTCGCGTTTCGCAAGCCTATTGGCGAACCTCTCCTCATCGAAGTTAATATAAAGCCGAAACGGGCCGGGTTCGTCTTTAGTCCACTCGTAACGGCTTTCCTGGAATATCTTGACGACAACAGGAGCTACTCCCAGGTGTGGTAGCCCAACGAGGGACATGTTGGCAATCCAGACCTGTGACCACTGGTCTTCCCCTTCGTACAATGGCACGGTGAGAACGAGACTGCATTGGCGAGTCCCAAATTCGACGTGTTGTGCAAGTGGGGGTACTGGTCGGAAGTCGTGGTATTGGACAGAATTGCGGGCGGACCACGGAAAGGATTTGACTGGACGTCGATCGGAGGAATGAAGAGTGGTATTTTGTTGAATAGTAGGTGGCCCAGAATGTCTGAGTGCCATGTGGGATCTGATGAGAGCAACGTACTGCTCCATCGTCCGAGGTTGACCACCCTCTCGGTCAAAAAAGTCAGGACGAGATGTAGACTGCATCTGGTGTATCGAATCAACGATGGGATGAGGAGCTCGTGTGGTTATTGGGACGTCGGTATCCAGCATCACCGTATATATAACAGGTTCGGAAGACGGAGGCGTAATAGTGCCTCAGAGGCTCTGGGGCAATTGTAAACTGTCCCCATAGCAACGTGGCACCTTGTGGCACCACGGTGGCGGCGTGTCGTAAATCTAGGATCTCAATCTAGAATATCGTCTTCTCTTTCTAACGCCGATAACTGTGGTGGCTCTATTATCTGCGCCCCCGTCTATCTAAACACCGCCACCGGAAGTGCCTCAGGTTTTGTCACATCATTTATCCATTCTCCCATGTTCGCCACATAGGTTGTGCTGTGTAACGTATTTAAAGCCTTCAATTCATGCTTTGCACCCTCACTCCCAAATCATCTGCAAACCCATTCGCCCATCTAGAACTTATAGCATACTATCATGGATGCTCTCCAGATAGCTTGTGGCCGAGACCACGTGATAATGCACAAACTAGCGGTGATCTTACGGGACAAGGCCACTGTCGAACTCCTTATCCAGACGTTCCCTCCAGGATTGTCTCTATCCCATTATCTCCGGCATTACCCTAGGTTCCCTGAGCTTCTTGATTCATACATAAATGCCTCTGAATATTTGAAGCACACCATTTACCAACTTCAGTACGCAGCGCCTGGTCGATCGTCAGAAAGCAGCCCAACAAATGCTACTTTCGCGAATGACCCCATTGCGATCGTCCAGCTCAACACAAGCAACCCTTTGTTGCAGCAGTTCCGTCAGGTCATACAAGCATTAGATTCACGTTCCACCTCTGCACGAATCTTTCACCAAGGGAATGAGCGGCCAGCCCAGGTATGGGCAACCTATGAAGCCGATACAGCGTATGTGACAGTGCGACTTTGCCTACATGACTGCTTATACAGCTTGTTCAGGGATTACTGTATTCTTGAGGTGCTTTCCCCTGTGGTAACTGTGATGAACCGGTTACTGGATCTGAGCTATAACATCAATCGAAAACCCGTCGAAGGCAGACGCTATGTCGGATTAGGTGCTCAAGTGCGATCTGGGACACACAGTGCATCAGGAAAACCATCCCGAGCTGATTAGATCTTAATTAGGTCTATCTCGCAGCTAACGACGTTTAATGGGATGTTCTGTCTCTATCTGGGCTAAGTGGGTGCTTGTCGGTTGATAACGAGTACTCCCAGATCTCAAAACAGATAATGATATTCTAACGATGAGTATAAAAGTATGTTTCAAGTTTGTCAGACCCTCGGTTTCAGAGTACATTGTATGAGGCTAATACAAGAGATGGAACCTCTCTGGACCTGCCCCGGCGATGAACCCCAACATGTAGTTGAACAGGCACTTCACGATACGCTCCGCGAGAAGCGTCACGTTCACCGCCGCGTCCTCCCCCCCGCGCAACCGCAGACGGCAGTGCAGTGACCTGCTGCGTGGCCTGCGCGAGCGGCTCGATTGCGAGCCCTAGCACCACGGTCATGTCCGCGGAGGGGTCCTGGGCTGCAGGGCCGCCCGCGAACACCGCGGGGTGCGATGGGTGCGCGCTGAATGTGTCCCGCAGGCGCGATCACGGAGGGCTTGTCATTGGAGAGCCTGGCGTGCGTGGGGCATGTTGAGTGCGTGTGCAGCACAGGGAACGGGGAGAACACACATGCCGAGCAGCTGGAAGCCGCCTCCTGGCCAGCGGAAGTGGACTGTTGTGCCGCACCCGTCCGGGAAAGGCACTGGGCGGCGTGCCAGTGTCAATGTGTGCGGTGTTGGCGCGCGGGCGGTGAACGCGGTATGCGGGAGGACAGTCAGGGGGTGCACGAGCCAATGGAAGGGTGGTCAAATTCAGCAAACGGGGGGATGGGAGATGGGCGTGCTTAGGTAGGGGCAAGAGGTGAGAGGACTAAGGCCTAAGGACATCCGCGACGTGGCTGCCAGCGTGACAGTCACGTGCCCATTGGACTTGTCGGCGGTGCCAGCACAGTTGGCGATCGCAATCGTTGGACTTCATTTCTCCTCGTCGACCACCTTGTTCACCTCGTGCAACCTCTTGTAGCCTCCCGCCGACCTCTCGTGGACTCCTTTCTCTTTGTGCACCTCCTCCTGGCTCCCACTGGTCTTCAACATCTTCATGCCGCCTCGTGCTGGCGCAGTCACCTCTTGCCGGCCCCTGCGTGGCTCCCCGAAGATGCCCACTGGACAGTTGCCATCCAAAACAAGCATGGCGCGAGGAGAAATATGCATGGTCATCCAAAGGATCTTCAAGAACTCGTCTCCCCACACCACGATGAAGTGCTGCCCCCAAGCTTGTGCACTCCGACGAGTACCACGCGCCGGCCGACCTGACCATCTGTAATTTGAACCGGAAAATGAACAAGTTCAAGTACTACAATGTGACACTGCCGTTCCCGACACTCGTGCGCCGGGGGCTGTATATTAATTACGCAGGATGTGCCGAAGCCCGGGGAGTGCCTTTACGGAGCTTGTGCAGGGCTGCGACGAGCTCGGAGCTGGGTTCCAAGACTGTCTTGCCGCGGTGAAGACCTTTTCAGATTGCTGCTGGCCTCTCGTTGGTATCTTGCTGGTTCCCGCAGGCCTCGCGCAAGTTCACGTGGCATGCTATCGCTCGACCTGCGACGTGTCCCCCGTCCCCTAGCGTGCAAACTGCGCACTTCTCTCCCAACCACATATTCCCCGCAGTACGGAGCTCCCTGCGCTGTGCTCATACCACTGGTGCTGCCCCCCCCCCCCCCCTCGTTCGCCTTGCATGCCCTGCCCTCTCGCAGTCTCACTCTCATTTTCTCATGCCGTCATGGTCTCGTTCTCTCGTGTGGTCCTATTCTCTTGTGGTCTCGCGCTTTCTCGTGGTCTTGCACACTCATGTGATCTCTTGTCTTCTTATCTGGCTCTTGCCCCCTTGTGCTCTCTCGTGCTGTCTGCTTCCGGATACTCGTATGGTTTATGTAGTGTAGTTGCACATAGTAGCCACACCAATGATCATTGCAATGACCGTGCATGAATGTGTGATATATGAGTCCCAATAGTTCAATAATCAATACTACTGCCCAAGTACTACTCGTCTACTGCTCCTAACTGCTCTAATTGGAGGCGGAACTAATTTAATTAGATGCAACGGCTCTAATGACCTGATTAGCTCTAATTATGACACATTTAGACCTAATTCGCAAGGGATGGTTTTCCTGATGTGCGCAACATACCATGAGCATCTTGTTGTTCGACTAAATATTTACAGATGCTGTGGATCATGCTCTTGTTCTCCATAATCGATGGCCTCACTATGGTTCGGGGGAACTGTTAGTCCTATTTGAAGAGAAAGTATGGAACTTTTCCGTGTTCGATAACAGGTACCTACCGTTGTAGCCTGACAACTTGAACTCCACAGATTCATGGCTGCATGCAAGGGGCATGGGCCAAGTTTATTGGGATGACTCTGAGTGGTGGTCGTCGTGCCGCCAGTCCGGACAGTGCGACTGATGTGGAGCTCTTCAAGATATTGGCACAAATACGAAAGTCGGTCATCACCTATCACATGGCTTGCAGCAACTGATGATTGTCAGTAGATACGTTTTTGAAACCAAGACGGTGTTTACGGTGGTAGCCGACTCGGATGACTTCGCAGGCATGATATGGAGTAAGGGTCCTCACTGGTCAAGTGGCAACGCATCCGGACTGTGTCAGCTATACAGTGGCGACGAACATGTGCCTGGAAGCGTACATGGGTGTACATTTCATCTCGCTCGTTCAGGTCAGCGCAACGAAGCCCAACAACTAGGTCCTCGCGAGCTACTAGCATTTTTCTGTTGGATGGCCCTGAGAGACAACGGGTTCCTGTTGAATATGTGAGTCTGACAATCTCTTCTGACAGTGTCAGTGGCAACTAGTATATGTACAATATATTATGTGGTTTTGTACACCATTATAGGCTAGACTTCCATTTTCAAAGAATGAATACAACCATCTTATGTATGATAATGTTTGTCAGAGGACTCGGACTTGAATGAAGCTGTTGGCTCTGTAGAATTTCCCTTTAAGATATGCTCCAGCGCACACGACGCCTGAATGAACAGATCACAGCAGCAACACGTGCGGGGAGCCTAGTAAGTTTCCACGCAGCCGAACCGCCCTTGCATGTTCATACTGAGAAATAGGAACATACTGGCGCGCCACTTGCAACAGGATGCGTGCCCCTCTGGTCTGAGCAGCACTGTAGTTGTATGTTCCTTCTCTGTAGGATCAATGACAGCAGCGTTCGTTGTGGGTTCGCTCAGAAGAGCGTTGAGGTGAACCTCCCTCATAGCCCTTGTCCTCACCTGCGCGACTAAGTTGTAGTTGACAAGATTTAATCTCGCGAAAGCGCATCAGACCGACTTACCTCCCTACCACAGCCAATTCTGCGTAAAACTCATTGGGATTCCAAAGTTCCGCTGCCCTCAGGTGGAGCGTAAGAGCGACGGTGGGTACCATCTCGATGTCGACGCGCTTTTCCGGGGATCCCTCATTCATCGCGAGGTCTGACTGACATGCTCTGGCTCAAGAAAATATATTCAATCCATGAAGGTATATCTCTTGGGCTTGACCGGCACCTAGTTGTCTGCACAATGTGACGATAACAGGATAACAATGTGTTGAACTGCCGTGCATGCGCCCGCATTACAATTTCGCCCGCGACTTTGCTCGAGGCACCGCCACGAGTTTGCCCTGTTTCTGCAGCTCGCGCGCATGGTCGCGCAGGAACCGACGCAGCAGCTTCCCGCTTGGGTTCTTCGGGATCGTGTCAACAAACACGACGCCGCCCGTGAGGTGCTTATACTCGATCTTCGCGTCCGCAACGTGCTGTGGGGCCGTCGCCATGAGCATCGCTGCCTCACAAGGGTGCGTACGGAGGGACGTACCTTGATCAGTGCAGCACGTACGCGGTCGGTCTCGACGTCACCCGCCTTCATACGCGCAGCCGCGGCAGCACTGGGGACGACAAACGCGAGCGGGAGCTCGCTACTATAGTCATCGGGAACGCCAACGAAGCAGACGTCCGACACGTCGGGGTGGTTCAGGATGTGCCCCTCGAGCTCAGCCGGTGCGACTGCGGCCCGCGTTCAGTGCTTTGCGTTCTGCGTTGAGGCGACGATGAAATCTCACCTTGGAAACCCTTCACTTTGAGCAGTTCCTGGGATAGGAATTAGATGGGCGCTCAGTGAGAATGGAACGGTCAAGGGCACACCTTGATCCGGTCGACAACGAAGAGATCTGCGTTTTCGTTGACGACGACTTCGTCACCCGTCCAGACCCACCTGTCAATAGTCATGCTGGTCAATACATTTGTTTCCTATTTATAGGACTGACACCCACCCGTCCCGGAAAGTCTCCTTTGTGCTAACCATCACGTCAGCGGCTACATCACCACAGCTGAGGTGCGTCCTCACTCACGCTTGCTCGTTATTCATATAGCGCAGCGCCATTGACGGGCTCTTTACTACCAGCTGGCCTGGCTCGTTGTATCCCGCAAGCGATCCGTCAGGACGCACAATGCGCACGACGCAGCCTGCGATGATGCGCCCCGCGCTGCCGGGGGCCCCGAGCCGATTCTCGGACTGTGGCCATGTCACCGTCGTGCTCGTCTCTGTCATGCCGTAACCCTGGCCGATGTGACAGTGCGGGAGCCGCTGCGCTAGCGCGTGTATAAGCTCCACGGAGAGCGGCGCTGCGCCACTCATCAGGCCGCGCAGGGAGCTCAGGTCGTAATCCTTGGATGCGGGGTGCTATGACGACGTGAGCTCGTGCTGAGCATATGAGCATGTTAGTGGGTGCACGTGCCTTGCAGAGTAGGACAACCATTGGCGGGACAATGCTGTGTGGCCGGGAGGGGTCAACGCTGGAGACGGGAGAAACGACCTGGGCACACGCACTTCAGGTAGTTGATGCGATGGCGCTGGATGCTCTTGAGGAATTCCACAAAGTTGAATTTCGGGATAATCACAAGCGACATCTGACGAGCGGTACACCATTAGATCGTCGACTCTCGCGAGCAGCACGCGACGCACCCCGTAGTAAATCGAGAAGTGCATGACGACGACAAGCCCGAATATGTCTGCGCGCGCATGAGAGACCCGAGAGAAACGTCAAAAAGATACGCACGATAGAAAGGAAGCGCTGCGCGCAAGCCCATCAGAACCGAAACCAAAAGTCAAACAAGCTCGAGACTGACCTCCTGCCGAGATGTCGCCCCACCGCCAGGTCCTGCGTTCCCACGGCAAGTGTTTCTGTTGCTGTGTCGCCTCATGCGCTATCTGTATCACGTTCGCGATCGGCGCATAGTGCGGAATGCACACCGCCTGCAAATACCGCTTCGTCGAGCCACCAACGGGAGAATATCGCCTACCTCACCTTGGGCTTTCCTGTTGTACCACTGGAAAAGCTGAGAAACGCAAGCTTCGTCCTTCCCTCTCCCGGATTCAAGTGACGCTCCACGAAGCTTGGTGGCGCGACGTAGCCCTCCGACACGAGTTCGGAAACCGTCGGGCACGGTTTAGATCCGTCTGGAAGCAGGTCGAACAACACGACACGGTCTAGCGGGAGGCCGACTTTACGTGCGGCGTCGAGGGCGATGGGGTAGCTTCCGGCACCCGTGACGATCACCTTTGTCTTGGTAGTGCTGAGCTGGTATTCCAGCTCGTCTGCCGAGTAGGACGGATTTGCAGCTCTGCGGGATGCGGGGTCAATATCGCTCATTTGGGGCAGAAATTGGGAATTCACGTCACGATGGCACCAAGCGTGTGGACGGCCCTGTCACGTCGGTGTCAGAAGCGCCCTCGAGAAATACGCGTACATGGCTTACCAGACCGCATCTGCCTCGGGCAGGTCGATGGAGACATTGACGAAGGGGACAAGGTACGGACGGTCTTCGTCAGAGTCGTTCGTGCGAATCTCGTCCATTGCGAACATACGGTCGTCATCAGATCCCGCACCACTAATAAGAACACTGCGAGTCGTGTCGTCGTGCGCAGAAGAAAAGCTCGAGCTGAGAGACACGTGGTCGCTGTGTTGGTCACCGCCCAGCAACCGAGTAGATGGAACAGACACTCTGTCCAGGACAGGGTTCAGCCCGTGGACCTTGCTCTCGTCCTCACCAGCAGAGA
This sequence comes from Amylocystis lapponica, assembly GCA_022376435.1. NCBI lineage: Eukaryota > Fungi > Basidiomycota > Agaricomycetes > Polyporales > Postiaceae > Amylocystis > Amylocystis lapponica. The sequence goes on from JABYQE010000044.1 coordinate 102,825, forward strand.
CCAGGACCGGATCCGGGACGTCAAATGCTTCCACAGAGATCGAGTTTGGGACGCCGCTCGTCCTCAGCGCCTGTCGGTGTTCGTTGTCCTCTCTGAGATAGCATTCGTGCCTCATGACCTCGCGGATGGGAAGCTTATAGGGACCCCTGGCATCGATGATCTGTGTGGGGATCCGCACGATAGCATTGACAAAGGATTACTGGTAACAGTCCTCCAGCGGAAAGAGCGGTATCGTGCGGAGAGGCTCACGCGAAGCTGGATGGTCAGTCGCTGGTGCAATCGGGACAGACATTTCGGGACGAATAGACCTATACGAAAAACGGGTTGGAAGACCACGGCCGACAAATTAGATGGCACATTTCTGCGAGGGGTTCCAAGGAAGAGACAAGTCGTGGATCTGTATCGAGTGAAATGATGAGCAAACTAGAGGAGATAATGCGATTAACGTAGTGCGACTGACACTGCTCACGTATGCTATGTACTTGTGAGTTGGCATCCTGCGAGCGGTCTCCGTGACATCGGGATCGTGGAAACGCTGGACTGTTGCAACAGGATCGATGCTGACTGTGAGATAGAACAAAGGTAGACATATATGTGAACTTGAGTTGGGAGACGCAGATTGGGGTGGAGAGTGGCTGGAGACATGCCAGGGCTCCATTATGATTATATACCGTGCTCGCCACTTGAGACAAAGCATCGGCGGTAGAGAGCGCGTGCATGGAGATCTCCGATTCGACGGGGTTGCGATCGGTGGCTACGACGACGACAGCTAGCCTCATGATCAGTGTCCTCGACGAATATTGTGCTTGATAACAAGCCTTGACTCTAGCCTCTAGTTCCTGGGCCCTATTTGAATACGAAGCCAAAACCCGTCTAGAATATCAGCACTACCATTGCACAGGCCTGGCAAGTAAATGCTGTATTTCATCTGCTCGTGCCCAATCTATTTCGCGTCCTCTTGACCACTCTTTCTATGCAGCACAGTCTGTCCATAAAGTGCTACTGATATTCAGTTATATGCAGAGGACTTCGAGGAATGCACATGTGCAGGTGTCCTCGACATGATACTAATGTAAGTTCATGCCATTGACAAGTCTAATGTCTGTGTGGGTAACACAACGTATCGTACATCCAGACGGAGCTTAACACAGTTACAAGCTTATAGGGGTGCGTACGGTTGCAAATCACTGTGTAGGTAATCCATGCTCCATGCAAAACGTCTCCTTGACCCACGTCACGATCTCCAAATTCGCAGAAAGTAGATCTGGAAGAACATACTTGATGGATTCGTTCCAATTCGAGATTTTGAAGTCGAATTGGGAGGCAATCCGGTCAATCTCAGCCGTGTCTTCTTCATCGTTGCGGACGACTATGTCTCCATCGCTCCATTCTCCATCACTGCTCCCTTCGTCGTCGCTCCCTTCTCCATCGTCGCTCCCTTCTCCGTCGTTGCTCCCTTCTCCGCCGTCGCTCTCTTCTTCGTCATTGCTCCCTGCCACACGTCTCTTGCGGATGATCGCATACGAGAAGTAATCCCCTACGGTGGCAATGAGGAACGCAGAGTGCTGGTGGCGGTAGTCGTCCACAAGCATTCTCTTGGCCTATATGCATCTGTCAGACATCTACCCACGGCGACGAGGACAGTCAAACCGACCTTGGTGATCGCATTTTTCTGTGCCACCGCCATCAACGCGTGCATATCAGCCATGAACTTGCGCTCCGCAGCCTGAGTCTTGGCCCCATCCACATCCTTCTTCTTCTTGTAGAACTTTATGGGAGGCGAGCGCTCGCACTCGAAGAGGATCGGCATATATCGCCTCCCGATGGTCGCGTTGCCGAACTCGACACTGTCGAAGGTGCCGAATTCATCCGCGTCGTCGTCCAGCCCTCCGATGATCTCCCCATTAGCGTTAATCTGCTCTATCAACATGATGGTGAAGTCGCGGGGGTTGTTGCGGTAGGGGGGGCAAACGAGGTGGAGACAGAGCGCATTGTCCAAACTCAACCTGATCAGAGTGGCGGCTTGGGACCAGAAACCAAACCAGTGGTTCTTGATACTGAACTGTTCGCTATTTTGGTAGCCGACCGAGCGCATCAGATTCAGTTTGATTAATGTGGACTTGGAGAAATTCATGGCGGATGGCAGCTGCAGGGAGGAGGAATAACTGCCAGTGGCGGGCGCCGAGGCCATGCCATCTGCGGGGAGATCACGTGTTGCGGTCGTCTTTCATGCAATATTGAATATATTCCGGTCTACTTGCCTCATGATCAACGACGTACGTCCTCTTTCCTTAGTAATTGTACGGTTGGGATTTGAGTGTTCTTGCAGCCATGATCCTACATACTTTCGATGCGGCACGAACGAAGATGTCTGCCCAGCAAGTACCACATGTTCTATGTTCCCGGCCCTCCGGACCGCAACCGTTCCGCCACAGTTCGCAATCCCACCGTCACCAGCGTATGACAAGACCCGGTGTACGACTACAACGACTGAAGCACTACCGTATTAGCATCTCATATGTGCTAGATCGATAACGCGGGCTTCGGTCCGCCGCGATCGCCGTGTATATATAATGGGTTCCTGTCTGCAAAGCTGGAAGACGAACCCGCCTTAACGTCCGACGTACGAAATGGCATCCCCAAAAGTGAAGCTGAACAACGGCGAGGAGATTCCCATCCTCGGCCTCGGTATGCAGTCCCCTCATCTGCGCGCACTGCTGGAAATATTGACACGAGCTGCTTGTTCCGTCCAGGGACCTGGCAGTCAAAGCCGAACGAGGTCGCACACGCTGTCGAGTTCGCCCTCAAGGCTGGGTACAGGCACATCGACTGTGCGTGGTGCGTAGCTCTCTGCGGCACAACGTCGGGGCACAGGTCGTCTGACGCGCATGCAGGAACTACGGGAACGAATCTGAAGTGGGCGAAGGCATCCGGAAGTCCGGTGTGCCGCGCTCGGAGATCTTCGTGCGTAACACCGGTGTGGGCAGTGCCGCGCCCCGTTGATGTGCAGTTCGCGCATAGATCACGAGCAAGCTCTGGTCTTCGCACCACAATCGTGTGGAGGAGGTCCTCGACCAGACGCTTGCCAACCTCGGCACCGACTACCTGGATCGTATGCTTGTTCAGCATATGTTCAGAGCATGTACTGACTCCTCGAACAGTCTACCTGATTCACTGGCCGGTCGCCTTGAATCCAAATGGCAACCACCCGACTTTCCCCACTCTGCCGGATGGAAAGCGCGATGTAGTTTTTGACTGGAAGCTCAAGGACACCTGGAAGCAACTGGAGGATGCCGTGAAGAAAGGTCTGCCGTCGTCGACCTATCAGATTCAGATTCCCTTACACCCTTCGCGATTCATCAGGGAAGGCCAAGTCGATCGGGCTGTCCAACTTCTCGGAGAAGATAATCGAGGACGAAATCCTCCCGTACGCTGAGATCCTCCCTGCCGTCGACCAGGTACGTCGGCGCACCCGATGCTGCACTTTGTCAGACGATGACAGCGTACCTCCCCTAGCTCGAGCTCCACCTCTACAACCCACAGCACAGGCTGATCGCCTACCTCAAGTCGAAGCACATCGTCCCACAGGCGTACTCTCCGCTTGGATCGACGAACTCTCCGCTGCTCGCGGACGAGACCGCCTCGGCGCTCGCCACGAAGTACGCACTGCAGCCCGCCGACGTGCTTCTCGGGTGGCTCAGTGAGTCCGAGTCATCCTCGTCTAGACTCTGCGCCGCGGTGCTGACGCCGATCGCGTGCTCCTTGTACAGTCGCGAAAGACATTGTGACGCTCCCCAAATCCGTCACGCCCACGCGCATCGAGGCGAACTTGAAGGGCGCGCTCGCGGCGTCTGCGAAGCTCACGAAGGAGGACATTGCGCAGCTGGACGGCGTCGCTGCGGCAGGAAAGCAGAAGCGGTCAGTGTTCTGCGGCCCTCTTGCAATACTGTCCGTGCTGACCTTGACGTACCTCGTTCTCCCCGTCGACCAGACTCATCATGCCACCTTGGGGTACGCTGACGTTTTCCGTGTCTGGTAGATCCATTTACTCATTCGGCGTTACCAGGTGTGAACCTGCACTTCGACGACTGGTCGAACGTGACGTGGTAGACACTAGGAGAACTGTGCATCACCTTGTATTATTGGTCACGATTATGGTCGCTGTGCCCCTGGGCTTGTGCTGTACGAGTCCGTCTCTTGGGTTTGGGTGAACGCTATCTCGGCAAGACACCTGATCAGAAGCAGACCACGCTCGTCGTACATCTTTCACCTGACAACTTCGGTCTCCGTCTAAGACTACACATCTAACAGCCCTTAGCTCTACATAAGCAACGGATGCTCTTCTATCCGACATCGTCAGCGACACGTCTAGTAAAGGGGCCAACGTTCTGAGACAGCCGTTCACGCCCGCCCGGCAGCCAGCACCTCCTTCGCGGTCTTCTTCCCCTCCACGACGCTGCGCACGACGCCCAGCGCGGCGCCAAAGTCCTCGAACAGGATGTGCGGGATCCCCTCGCTCCTGCAATAGGCCGCGAGGTCGTTCTCGCCGTCGCCCTTCTGCTTCACGAAGAGCACGTCGGCGTGCCGCGCCGCGGACATGTCTGCAGCGCCCGAAACGGCATGCATGAGCGTGTGTCTACATTCGGAGGACACGGGGGAGACGCGTACCCGAGACGCCGTCGCCGAAGAAGAAGACGAGCGGCGGGTCGGCGAGGGCACGGTACGGCAGGATCGCCTGGCTCTTGTCGTGCCCGTACCCGCTGCGGACGGTGGAAGATGAGCCGATGGACGAGCGAGAGTGCCGCCGATACACACCTGGTCGGATGGCGGTACTGGATCTCCCACTTCCCGTCGGGGTGCACGGTCACGTCGTTCGAGACGACCTCGATCTCCTTTGCCTGCTCGTCGCCAATGAGGTTGGAGAGCACGGCGCGGATGAGGGGGGCCATGCCGCTGCGTGCCAAGGGGCGTGAGTGTGCACCCATGAGACGGGGAACGCGGACGTGTACCTAGAGATGATCACGACGGGTATGTCTTGGCCTTGACAGTACCGATAGAAGTCCTTGAAGCCGGAGTCGAGGACGATATCTGCGGAGGATGGGGCCGGTTGCTGAGTATATGCGCGCAGGCGTGATTACGGGACGTGGACGCACTCTTCTTAAGCACCTCCCTGCACTCGTCGAAGGTGTGCCCGTTGGCGACCACGCTCTCGAGCATCCCGCGGAACGCATCTCTGGACGCGCACTGCAGTCAGGCGGGAGCTGGTGTGCCCGGATGTGTGCCGCGCACCTGAAAGTGATCTTTCCGGCCAGGATGTTGATGTTGTCCTCTCTCCGCCTCTCCCTGCCAAAGCCAAGGTTGTCGGTCATGTCTGATGGGCAGATCGCGGTCGGATTCATCCCGGATCGACGGAAACACACGAAAGACGTCAGAAAACATGATTCCCAGTGGATACGGCGCACGCACAGTCATTCGAATCGCGGGTGGTGATCGTCCCGTCCCTGATGATGCCGACAAGGCGTGACCACCGCGGAAGTGGACGCAGGGACGAGACAAGGAGAAAAATCAGTATCCGGATGCACGAAGGGAGATATGTGCGCGGGCACGGATGAGAACGGACCGACCAACCAGTCGGAGAGGACGACGAATTTCTTGTCCCGGTGGATGGGCGGGTACGGCAGGGTGCTGACCGGCGCAGGTTCGTTTGACATTGCTCGTGGCCTGTGGTGGGTGTGGTTAGAATGCAAGCCTGTGGTGAGCGTCGCGCTGCGAGCCCGGGATGAGAGGTCGATGCCCCGCTCCGAATCTTATCCCATCTTACGATCACCCGCACGTGCGCATCAGACAATGCATAGCAACGTTTTAACCTAATAACTAACCTACTGAGCATGCACTGCGCACGTCTGAGGGTATCAATTTGATCCAAAGATTCCGCCGCTAAACAGCTCAGTTTCGTGCGATTAAGGTACCAACGTACTATGGATTTGATGCCTTTGGCGGCACACTCGGACAGCTGATATTTCGACTGGCATATGACGCATTTGAACCGTTGTGAGATTGGAGCATGTCGGTCGAATTGTGCCCGCCAGACAGCCAAAATGTCACACTCCTTTCGGGTGGAATTTGTTCTCATACTAGATACAAATATGGTCGGAATATTGTATCACCTTTGATGTGTTTTGGAGCTATGTTACTGTACACCATGAGCTCGAAATTTCGTACCTCAGAACGGTCGAAGGACCACCCTCAAAACGGCCAGAATTTCCGACCAACAGACAACCCATGAATGAACCAATATTCACTCCCATTTGGCCGCACCTTCTTCACGCCACTTGTCACGTTTGCAGTGTCAAATCCTGGATGTAAATAGGTGCACGCTTCAGACATGGGATGGTTGGTCAAACAGCACGAAAATGAATGCAATTCAATGGGTGAGCAGGGTATACGGAGCGTGTACGTAGCATACAGATGCCGCAGTAGCTACGTACGGGCACAACCAGCTGGCATACAATCAGCCAGCACTGAAAGAGTAAGTCAAAGATGAAGGAGTGTGAACAAAACGAATGAAGGGGTATCAACCAGTGTACTAGCGTACAGATGCCGCAATCAGTCAGCACTGAAATGATGAGGAAACAAAGAAGGAATGAGAATAACAATGAGTGACTGAAAATATGTGCTTAACGCAGTACTTGAACGATACTTGTTGACGCGCGCCAGCGGGGCTCGTCGACACCAGATGGCGACTCGCAAAACGGTGATGTAGGACTGCGACGACCTACGGCTCATCCTCATCTCCGTTCTCCTCATCTCCGTCCATCTCCTGATTGAAGTCGTCTTGAGCCTGACCTCCAAGTCTGCGGCGGGTGCTGTTACTGTGGGCCCGATGGCGCTTGCTGTAAGCCTTCGCAAACTCTTCAGTGGCCCAGTCGTGGGCGAAGCGTCTGAGGTAAGGGTGCTTCTTCCGAGCCTTGATTGAGAGCCGCCGGTTACGTACAGGCGTCAACAAACGTGTAATGCACGCCCAGTTCTTCCACTTACCACTCTGAAGATCTTGCTCAGCTTCTCCTTGGGCTGATGAGGCCAGTGCACCTGAGTGTCGAGTTGAGCCGCGACCACATAGCCGCGCACGCTGGCCTACACTAGGGTGAGTTCATTTGCGAAGAACACTGTGACCGGGAGTGCGTACTCGGAGTGTTGAATAGAGTTTGTGGTCATTCTTTAACCCCATCTCATCCTGCAGCTTGAAGTCTTTCCCTGCAGTGCCCTTCGGACGCGGGATGACAGGTTCATCGTCAACTTTCCGTGAATCGGCTACTTGGGCTACCCGTCAGGTCAGCTGGTGTCGAAGGTGAGTTCGATTGAGCGGTCACCAAACTCACATTGAAGTTGCTTAAACATGCTTAGCAGATCCTCGCGCGTGAGGCCATCGAATTCATCCGCAGGCGCATTCTCGGTGTTGTTTCCGGCAGTGCGGTTGACAGGTCCCGCAGCTGAGGGTGCCGGCGGAGGGTTGTTCTCTTTGGTAGGTTGACGAGAACTCGGACGTGTCGTCGCAGCGGCTTTGCTTTTTTTTGCAGGTTGCTTGCCGGCTGATACAGTCCGAGCCATGTTGGGTTCTGTGGATGGCAAGCCTCTCGATGCACTGGGCGGGAAAAGAAAGGTGACGGATGTTTTGTGGTGCTGAGGCAGCGGAGAAGTGCTCGACGGTCAACGTCGATGATGGTACTGAAGAGAATGTAAAAATTTCCAGCTCATGTCTTAAATGGAATGGTTTGACTGCAGCATCACGTGCGAACTGGCCCGTGCACCACGCCCAAGTCTGCTGCGTCTAAGTACAGCTGTCTTTCCTTGTCGTTATTCAAGTTCCTGAGTTTCAAGCTTCACTTCACCCTCGTGGAACAGCTTGTGTGGTATATTTTCAACGTGAATTTGTGATTTGTTTTCTGACTAGATCCTCAAAATATTGCAGTCAATTCAATGGCGTCCAGTGTGGTGTGCACGTTCTGCGTCCACAGCACCGCAGCAAGCAAGTAGTACTCCGTCGTGTTCGCAAGCTCAACCACCTTATTGACGGAGGTGACCTCCACCAGCCCGACCACTGTGCCCATGCCCACACCCCGGTCCGTGTCAGTTCAACCCCCCCACACCTACCAGATACACGGCCACGGACCTAGCCTGAAGCTCTCGTGCTCCCACATCATCTGGATTCCCGGTGTACGCTGATTCCATGGCTTCGATAACGAATGGAAAATCTGCAGCCCAGACTCGAGGTGCTAGCAAGCAGCTCTGCCGCTGCGGATGTCAAGCCTTCGTGTCTCGTAGCACACAGACACGTCACCTGCGAGGACAAGGACCCGCAAGAATTGCTGCAAACGTCCTTGAGAGCCATGCCTATCTCGCAGGTAAGGTGTCACACTCGTCCTCCAAGTCTGCGATCGACACTCGATTGCGTCATCCAACTATGAATCCGCCTTCTGCCAGTAGATCAGAACACCAACTTGAAGAGACAGCACCACATTTGGCTCGCGGCCACCGTGTTGCTTCCAAGGCTCCATCCTCACATCACGGTCCTCCCTCACGACATCATGGTCTCAACAGTCCACCTCCGTCTCCCGATATCGAACCAGAATATCAAGCAGATCAATCCGAGACCATGTATGCCACCAACGGTGCTGCAAATGCATCTACCGCGACGCCAACCGAGAACACTCGACAACGCCGTGCAGCAGCCACAGCCTTTGCAACGAATATTGGACATTCGCGCTGGCAGAAAGTGGCAGAACCCAACGTCAAGGGGGACGCAGGTAGTGGCAGCTATGAGTCTGAGTCAGATGACGAAGGGACCAGTGGTGGCTCGGATGCGGAACATGGATCTGGGTTCGATGACGAGGACATGGTCGACTTTCTCCTGGAATTCTACGGGGAACCGGAGGGAGATGATGGAATATCTGAGATGGAAGCTCTTGGCGAGGAATTTGAGCGGGAAGTTCAGCAAGCAGGTTTGTCGACTCCGTCTCAAGCAGTGTTTGCTTCTGATAGCTTGTCATCAGATAGTGGCTCCCTGTCCTCCGACGACCACCAACTCCTGCGTGCATTTGCCCTCAAAACGCAGGACTATTTGTCTGACGGCACGTTCGCGAAATTCGGTCCAACGTTTGATGTGCCCAGCCTTGGTACTTTCCGGCAGTGTCGGCGCCATATAGAACTATTGTCTGGCTTCAAACCGGTGCGGTATGACTGTTGTATCAACAGTTGTATTTGCTATGTTGGACCAGTCTACTCCGACCTCGAGGAGTGTCCTGAATGCAAGGAATCTCGCTTCGATGCAAGACGCAAGCCACGCAAGATTTTCCTTTATATTCCCTTCCTACCCCGCCTCCGGGCCCTCATGTCCAACAGGAATGTTGCGACTGCCATGCGTTATCGTGCGCATGATCATGAACACGTCCCAGGCCGCACGACCGACATCTTCGACGGGTCACACTACCGCACGCTTCGCCAGACGAAAGTTACCGTTGGGGACGAGGAGCTTTCACATTGCTTCTTCTCCGATCCCCGGGACATTGCCCTCGGGCTCTCCACTGATGGCTTCTCGCCGTTCAAAGGACGACTCTCTCGTAAACACACAGCATGGCCCCTTCTCCTCTTCAACTACAATCTCCCGCCTGAGGAGCGATTCAAAAAGCGCAACATCATCTGTATTGGTATCATTCCCGGTCCCCAAAAGCCGGGTGACTGCGACTCATTTATGTTTCCGGCCATTGAGGAATTCGTGCAGCTTGCGTTAGGCGTGTCAACCTTCGACTCACTCTCCCGCAGCCTCTTTCTCCTCCATGCATATCTCATTGTCGTATTTGGAGATATACCTGCGATGTCGTTGGTCATGCGTATGAAGGGTCACAATGCCGTGTGCCCGTGTCGCATGTGCATGATTCTCGGCATCCGGAACGACACAACCAAGACCCTGTATGTTCCCCACGATCGCCGCAACCTCACAACAGCGGGATCGTTGGCTCCTGGATATAATCCATCTCGATTGCCTCTGCGCACCCATGGTGAATTCCTTGAACAGGCACGGGAAATCGATCGGGCAGGAACTAAGGCCGAAGCTGAACGGCTCAGCAAGCGGTACGGGATCAAAGGGGTGCCATTGCTCAGTACACTCTCATCCCTTGCTTATCCGCTCTCGTTTCCATATGGATTCATGCATCTCATATGGGAGAACTTGATTCCTAACCTCGTTGAGCTATGGAAGGGTGAATTCAAGGGCCTGGATATCGCACGAGAGTCATTTGTGCTACAGGCGCGTGCTTGGGAGACTATTGGGGCTGCGGGGGCGTCCGCAGGAAAGACGATACCATCAGCGTTTGGTGCACGCGTACCAAACGTAGCTACGGAGACGGCTCTGTTTACTGCCGAAATGTGGTCGTTCTGGTCCTCGTACATTGCGCCGATCTTGCTGCGTGGCCGTTTCGCAAACAACAAGTTCTATCAACATTTCATTGATCTTGTCGCTCTCATCAATCTGTGTACGCAGTTTGACATCTCCGATGAAGATATCAATACAATACAGACTGGGTTCGTAAAATGGGTTCAACAATACGAGCAGTGAGTCATTCCCCACATATCTTAGCAGCAAGTTTAATCTCATCTGTTGTGCCGCTAGATTCTATTATCAGTACAACACGGAATATATCTCCATGTGCCCGCTTACCATCCACGCGCTCCTGCATGTTGCTGACAGCATCCGAGCAACGGGACCTGTGTGGGCAGCTTGGGAATTCCCTATGGAACGATTTTGCGGTACATTGCTCCCGGCGCTCAAAAACCGACGCTATCCGTACGCCAGCCTCAGTCACTACGCAGTCGACATCGCACAGCTATATCAGATTGAGCTGCTATACGACATGCAGCAAGAACTGTCCTTGCGACCCCAATCTGTTTCGCACCTTGCTGAATACAAAAGTGATGCATGTGAGTTGCATTTGGCTTCGTTGTTCATGGTCTGATGTATTGCGTGAGTGGGAACCGTGACTAAAATCATTGACATGCGCAGATCCAAAGGCTGTCCTGCGCCCACCACATCGCGTGTCGGAAATTTCATTGGCCATGCACACCAAAATTGCACAAAGCTTGGCCACGCGATTTGACACTACCATGGCTGTTGCGCGCAGGATTGTCCCACGGAACCTGTCGCAATGGGGAAAGGTCCAGCGTGTTGATGGTGGTGACCTGATGCATGCCGCAGACATTGTGTCAGCCACGGAGAACACGCGCGATGCGACATATGTGCGAGTGAGTTTTGGATATCCTTGATTCAATTTGACAAGGCTGAGAAATTTGCATTCAGTACCAATTACTTGTCGATCGCAATGCTCGTAACACCCGGGTGCAACCTCAATTCACCCCCAAGAATTTCTATGGACAGCTTCGGAACATTTTTGTGCTGAATATACCATCCTCCCGTGAACTTCGCACTTCGGCGCCATCAACATTGCTTCTTGCCGCGATCCAGACTGTCAAAACTAAACAAGCAAAGGATATCAGCATTGCCTTTTACAAGGAGGAAAACAAGGCCGGCCCGATTGAGGTTGTAGACCTCGCAGCTATCCAGTGCCTCGTCGGCCGCGTATACGACACACAGCGGAAGTGGTGGGGTTTCATAGATCGTAGTGGTCCGCTGGCGCAGGCTGCCTTCATTGATGAACAATGACGACCGTGACAAATCGGGACAGGTCGCGTGCTCCACCGCTTCCGAGTCGGTATCAGGGACTTCAACACGGCCCTCATCCTACGCAGGTGCCGTGGGCATGGTCGCTTCGGTTGTCTACATGGGCGGGCAGGAGCCTTAGCACCCCAGTCGGGTTCAAGACACAGGCTGTGCAAGCACAAGCCGCTTCCGCTTCGAGTCACTGTCTCCCAACACATCCACATCTCCCCGCTTCATCACCATGTAGTGCACGACATGCACCTCGCGCCGCAGCCGCGCCCACAGCACCGGTGTGCGCTCCTTGATCATGGGGTTCGCGTTGTACACGTATGGCCGGCGCAGCACCTCCATAGCGTGGTAGTGGTTCAAGAACGCCTATTCCGCCTCCCTCGCGGTGTACGCCGTGTGCTCGACGTTGCGCAGCATGTCGAGGGACACCGCTGTCAACGGGCGCAGAATCAGCACACCGGCAGCAGCAGCTTCTGAAGTGTGAGGTATGTGAGCGATTTATGTCATGCTGCTTGGGTTGTTTGATACATTACACTGCCGCATAGATGAACTGCGCTTCACGATCGCCCCAGCACCGTGAGAAGGAAAGTGCCATGGCATCCCGCACAGTCCAGAAGTCTGTGAAGCCGATCACGGATCCCAATGTGATCAAGCTATCAAAGAGCAACAGGATGCGGAGGCAGCGACGGCAGCAGCTGCAGCCGTTGGTGCGTCGGACTCTTCGCCCTCGACGCGTCCGGGGCAGAGTCGGTGACATCCCCTAGTACCCCAGCGAACGGGCTAGTGAACCACCCGTCGTCGACCGTCGGATCTATCTCGAAAGTGCCCCGCTCCACTGCTGCAAAGCCGCCGGAAAACACATGGAGTTCGCTGGACATGGGCGGGGTCAGCATCAAGAGCATCCCGCCCACATGTGGTCTGTTCTTGTTCTTGTTCTTGATCAACCTGTACCTGAACCACAATGCGCTGACGAGCATCCCGCCGGAGATCTCGAAGCTGCGTCATCTGCGGCTGCTGGATTTGTCGGGAAACAGCCTGGTGGCCGTCCCGCAGGAGCTCGGGATGCTCACGTCGCTGAAGGAGCTGTACCTATTCGACAACGACGATGCTTCCACCGGAGCTGGGGACCCCGCACCAGCTGCAGACGCTCGACATCTAGGGAAACCTGATAGATGCATCGCTAAAGCAGATCGTGCAGAAGGAGGGGACGCTGGCGCTGCTGTCGTTCCGGCAGGACTCTTGCCCGACGCCTGCACTGCCACCAGATCTGGTACAGAAGAACCTGGTCAGCCAGGCGGAGAGGGACGTGTTCGCGGCGGACCAGGGCATCGGGACGTTCAGCGTGACGTGCTACAATATCCTGTGCGAGAAGGCCGCGACGGGGCGGATGTACGGCTATATGCCGTCGTGGGTGCCGCAGTGGGATTATCAGAAGGAGCTGATCCTGTCGGAGGTGCTGAGCCACAATGCGGATTTCGTGTGCCTGCAGGACGTGGACATTGAGTGGCCCCGTTCCAGTGCGACAACTCGGTGGAGTTCTCTGACCACGACATGTCGCCCTCATTACGGTTTGCGGTGCTGGCCGTACGGCGACACGCGTTTGTCACTCCCGACACCGCTCTCAATGCCGCACTCGGTCGCCCCGCCTCTCATCCAGCGCCGTGCCTGCGCCTTCGACTCGGATTCGTCCAGTTGGGCTAACCGAATCAGCACCAGGTGGAACGTGTCGCCTTCCACAGAGGACTTGCGCGCGTGTGGTACGTCCATCGCGCACACGCTGTGTGCGAGCACGTCATGCGTGTGCTGATCCCGGGATGAGCAGCGTCGGGAGGGCGCCCATGAGCATGGCCACGGCGAAGACCTGCAGTTTGCGCGTGTGAGGTGTTAGTGCGGGCACAGGGCGCGGGATGCAACACGCGGGCGTACATGTGGTCGAGGGACGCGTTGCGCCCGCTGATGCCGAATAGCTTCTGGATTGGCGCGAGCTGCGCAACGACGGCGCCGAATTTCCCGCTCGCGGTGGCAATGTCGTGCGCACGGTAGCGCGCGGGGAACACTTCTCCGAGGTTAATCGATGTCGGGCCACCTTCTCGTTCCGCAGCGCCTCGTTTTCTTGCACGAGGCACGCCCGCTCCTCCTCCCAGCCTGCCTGCGCACGCGCCGTGTCTTCACTCGTCTGCGCCCTCATCTCACCATCCTACACACTTTCGCCTGGCCTATCCCGCTCATCTCCTCCATCTCCTCCTTGGCAGCCTTGATGCCCGCCTTGAGCACGTGCCAGTGCTCGCTCTCGTCCCTCCGCTTCACCTCCTCCCTCACCTTCTTCAGCTGCTCCTCGCACTCCGCATGCCCCTCCCGTGCCTGCTGCTCCCTCCGCTCGGCATTCGTGCGCTCCCGCTCGAGCGCCTCCATCCGCCGATGGAGCATCCGAAGCGCCTCGCCGCTCGTCTCATCCATGATGCTGCGCTCCGCGCTCTCCTCGCGGCTGCGGTCCACCTCGTCCTGCAGCTGGTGCACATAGCACTCGAAGTCCCCGACGCGCTTGTGCCACCCGTGCGCCGCGCTCTGCGCTCCCTCGAGCCTCGCGCAGAGCGTGCGCACAAGCGTGTCTCGCGCACCCAGATCGACCTCGAACTGCACGCACAGCTCTGACTGCAACGCGAGCTGGGTGCGCAGCGACCATATCATATCCTCCTCGCGCGAGCCGGAGCGCGCGTGCGCGGACGCGGATGCAGGCGGCGTCGGGGGGACGGTCCCGGTGGTGTAGTATGAGGTCGCGTACGCGTCGAACGGGTTGCGTGCGCATCGAACGGGTTGCGCTCGCGCTCGCGCGATCCTTGGGCGTAGATAACGGGCGCGGAGATGTCGTTGGTGTCCTGAGGGCGCGACTTCGGTTCGCCTTTGTGCATGAGACTGCGAGTCTGCCCTTGTCGCCGGCACCGGTGAGCGAGAAGACGGTATGGCCCGAAGTTCTGGAAGAAGTTTGCGAGGGAGTACAGGAACACGAACACGCGTAGCGTCCGAGTCGCTGTCAGCCGTGCCCGTGTGCGGACTCAGAAAGGAGACCGGACGGCCCCACGGCGACGAAGAGGACGGCGAGGACAATTGCGGCCCCGGCAGTCAATGAACAGGAGGTTAGGCCAGTACCCCATGAGGAAGCCATTTTCTCGCGATCAGTAGCTCCGAGCCATGGAAAGCTGCTTGGGATGAGGCATAGCTAAAGTGTGGTATGTCTGGCTCACCGATTGCTTCGCCTGCCGCGAGATGACCAGATTGCAAGGAGTCATACTCAGACAGTTCTGGCATGAGCCCGGCATCAATGGAGACCCTGCTTTGTGAGTTGCTCGCTATCTGGTTCATGATGTGTGCCTAACAATGCTTGTGCAGACGACAGGCATTACTGAATACAGTATGAGAAGGAGCACTAGTACATACAAGTCGTGGAAGAGACTTCACAACAATTTAGCACCTTTCTGGAATGGTCATTTAGGCAGTTTAAGGTGTCAAAAGTGGGCGTCCCTGTGAGGGGCTCATGGCGCATGATTTTCATTCGTTTTTGGGGTGAAAGGTATCGGGCGAATATTGATATGGCAACCGGTAGTGAACGGGATTCGACCGCTTTTCGGGCGAAAGCGCCAAAACTACCTCTTTTCGGGCGAAATTCAGGCCCTAGGGTGCACGCAGTGATGTTCCATGCTCGTTAATAGACCGTAGGTGTGGATACACTGGTACTTCAGACGGTTGATAGATCGTTATACCTTTGCAGAATTCTATCTGAAGTTATAGCACTTTTCGAAATGATACGGAATCGCAAAAATCCTGCTCCAGCGCCAAGGGCGCTGGCGTCTCCCGAAGTCACGAACCTGTCAATGCTCAACCCGCCATTCCCAGTGAGAATCGACGCGGCCCTGAGTGGCCACGAGTGGCCCACAACCACCCGGCCGCTCAGGGCAGATTTTTGGGACTATGTGGACTCAGGGCCGCTCAGTCGTCTGCTCGCATCGGGCCTGAGTGGCCCTCGTCGGCCTGCGCATATTGGGGCGGATACGGGCCATTCTCGCGCTCCCCGGTTTCATTAAAACGAATTAAAAAACTGCTTGTATTGGCCCCCATCGGCCCTCGTAGCGTACAAATGAATGCTATCCCGATTCTTCCCGTACGCAGTCCGAATTGTCCCGCACCGTACGCCGCCGCCCCCGCTCGCTGCTCCCCGCCGCCCGCTGCTAGCGCACCCGCCTGCTGCTCCTCGCCGCCTGCTGCTGGTGCCCCCGCGATGCTGCTTCCCGCCGTACCTTGTGCTCACGTCGCGTTCTATCCGATACACCCTATAACAAGTGTAGAGTAAGCTATATTGAATCACAGTGAGATGGTGAAATACATACCACCCCCGCAAACACGCCCACAGCGCGGCCCACCTACGCCGCTGCAACCTCCGCCGCTGTCGCAGCCAGGCAGGCCAGTGCGCCGTCACCTTGAGACATCGGGGTGTCGATTTCTTGCGAGTCCTCGACTTGGGACAGCGAGTTGTCCCCCGGTGCAGCGAGTTTGGCGGTGGCTTTCTGTTCGTCAAGTCAGTAAGTTTAGATGATAGCCAATTCGAGAGCAACATACCAATTGTTTCGACTGCTCAACAAATGCCTAAGTGACCGCACACGTCAGCTTTGAGTTGCGCGCCAACACGAGGTCCCGTACCTTTCTGGCTCCCGGTAAGAGTCCATTGTAATAGTTCGCGAAGTCTTCAGTTGTACCAGTTGGATTTTTTTTCTTCCACTCGATACCGCACAGGTTCCTGTACGGGCGAGTAAATATGCCAATGACAGTACGGCACTCAACGTACCTGGCTGTGGTCGACAACAAGGGCTTGTAAACCTTCACATTGGTGGCTCCGGCCTTCGCGCTGCCCGACTTTGTAGTCGGTTGCTCCGGAGATTGTTTAACAGAGGAGGTCGACGTGGCGGGCAACAGCGCATCTGGCGGAGTCTTTGGCTCGCACGTCGGGGGAACATCAATCCGTCCGTCCATTTGTGGCGCGGGAACATCCACAGAGCTAGCCGTTGGCGTGGAGTCAATTGTGTCGCTCGTGAGTATACCCGGAGTATCCGAGTTGCCGGCGCCGGTAGGCTCGTCGGGCAACGGCCCTGTGTCCACGCCGGGTGAGGAGACTTTGAACAGACCGGATCTGTAGCATAGCTGTGAGTAGTATGGCTTCGTGTTGCCCGGCCTCGACTCACAATGCATTTTTTAGCTATTAACATCTGTCAGCTTGGGAGCAAAACATTGAACCGAGTGACGCACCACAAGAGCCGGGCGTTTGCCCTTGTCAACCACAGGGTGGGCTGCAATGCCGTTCTGCAAGGTGGGCTCGGTACCTGGCACCTTGGCCTTCTCCGGTGTTATGGTATCAAACAGCTGGGCCGAGTGACGTGTGACGCACCATAAGATCCGGGCCTTCACCCTCGTCAACCACGACGACGGTGGCAATGCCGTCGTGCGTGCTCTCCGTACCTGCCACCTTCACCTTCTTTGCCGTTGGCTCCGCCAAGTCCTCCAAGTCAGCTGGCGACAAAGAAGTTGCGGTACATTTTGCACGTGACGCACGCCCGTGGACCTGGTGCTCGTCTTTGATGACCGGTGTCTTCGGGTAGCGTCGCTTGTGCCAATGCGGATAGTTCTTCATTGCCAAGTAGTCGGTTTTCCAATCATCTTCACAAAGGCGCAGCTCCGGGAATCTGCTGACCATTTCAGTACGGAATTCGTTGCGGACATCCAGGGGAGCCTGGGACCATGTTGAGGGAGCACGATTGTTCTCTGCAAAAAGGTTCCAGATGGCTCGTGCATGGTCTCGCATGCGATCAATGCGCGCTCGCGGGATAGTACATCCCTGGTCATCCTCTAGGTAGCAGCACTGCCTGCTGCCGGAGTCGTCATCTCCGCCCTCCTGTCCCTCACCACCCTCTTTACGCGCGACGTTGATCTCGCTGGCCCCGCGTGCACCTTTGAGCCAGGCCATGAACTTCTCGCGTGTTGTGAACTTCGCTTGACCATAACGGCTCTTGGTTGTAGCTGAGGCATTTACTGCGGTACCGCCTTCGACTCCTGCGGCACTGTCTTTGGCTCTATAGGTAGGATCTTCGGCTCTGGCGGTAGGGTCTTCGCCTTTTTGGGCTCCGGTCGCCTGCAACGTCGAGACAGCCTGTAAGAGTCCCGTGTATGCGCGCGTTAATTCCTCGTGCGATCCGCTGGGCATAGACGTTAGCGCGGTATGAACATTTGAAATTCGTTGTAATATATCTCTCACCGCAACTTTGAAAAATTGAGGGCGAGTTCGTAGTTTTCGTTACTAATTGTTGTTTTGTGGAGGTCAGGACGATATCACCCAGTTTTCATGGGACCTACCGTAGTTGTTCATTCTCTGTAGTTAGTTTTAGCACCTGTCCATGAAAGTTGAGGGAGTCCTAGTGTAAAATGGCTGTAAGCAAGAGGGTCAAAAATGCGGCCAAGTACGCACATATGCGCCCGATGAATAAGCCGAGGACAGCCCAGACAGACCGACTGAGCTGCGTCGCTGCAGAGGACTGATTGTATGCGCGTGGTTGAGCACTCCCTGCGAGTCTGTATCGTCGAGGCCTGTACTACTAGTATTGCTAAAAAAGGGTGACTCTGGTGTCTCTGGCCACACAGACTCTGCACGAGCTACACTAAGTGACCGTGAGCGTTGTGCGATTGCAGAGTGGCGAAGATGGAGGTCGAGGGCGGGTGAATACATGGTGCTGGGAGACATGTATGTGGTAGGAGAGAAACGATGGCTTGGCCACGTACGCGTGCGTACGTATGCTACCACATCACGTGGCCGCATGCACGTCTGCTGGCAGACACTTAGACGTGCACATACTCCCTTCAAGTTATCCCACCATGCAACCAACTCACCTCCCATTCGCCGGCACCTCTGAATCTCTTGTGATCTTGCCAGGCTCAACCTTAGGCTCTACCAATCTAGGACAAGCTATCTAGGACCTCAAGATAGCCGGAGACGGCATGCATTTACTCTGCAAGGATCTACACGACATTGTGCACCAGCGGCCAGCTACCTTAGACTCTGCATGGACACTGTTCTATTCTAGCCAGGCATTGCTCATTGATACAGCATACCGTGCCGTCTTGCCTGCACTTGCTCTGATGCAGGACGCCGCAAACTTCCCAGATTCATTGAATGCCACTGCTCTGGCGTCCACTTATGCCGACATTCTCGCCAAACTTTCTCTTACAAAAACACTCTGGGTTCGTCTTGTCGATTCTGACCCATACTGCTCCCCGTCTCTCCCTGCTGCGCCAGACGCAACCGACACGGAAGTTGCGGCAGATGCAACCGACACGGAAGATGCGGCAGACGCAACCGAGGCGGAATCCGACATGGAAGTTGCGGCAGACGCAACCAAGACGGAAGACAAGTTGCACATGGAAGACGCACCTGACGAGGAAGACACGGAAGACGTGCTTGATGTGCCCGAAGGCAAACCTGACTTGGCGGACCTCCAGACGGTTGTAGGCGACGAGCCTGGCGTGACCACTGTACAGGTCGTGGTGCGCGCGTGGTGAGTGAGCCCCGTTGCTGAACGTTCAGTAATACTAACTTGTTCTGCTGTGCGGCAGCTCGGCCAACTATCTTTTGAACAAGCCAGCTATAAAGCACGAGCAGCATGAATACAGCATTCCAGAGCTGCACGACTCAAGCTCACACTCTCCGGCCTCTACGCACAAGCGCGGGCCTTACAAATCCAGCATCCTAGCGACGCGCACACACTCTGCGGCACCTACGCACAAGCGTGAGCCTGACCAATTCAGCATCCCGGCGACCTATGGCGCCAGCTCACACTTCCTGGAGCCGTGCCAATCCAGCATCCCAGCGACCGACGGCTCCAGCTCACACTTCCCGGAGCCGCGCGCATACAGCTTTCCGGTGCCTTTCGGGTCCGGCTCGCGCTTTTTGGACTTGCACAGATACAGCATTCCAGTGCTGCCCAGGTAAAGCTCGAGCTTTTCGGCAAACGAGAATGAATTCAAGATGACAGAGCCGTGTGCCGACTCCGGAGTGTCAGACTCCCTGCACAAACCCGTAAGCACACAGTCATCATCAAGAGGCATCGGCTCATGTGTTCTTACCAGCATATTCTACTTGACCGAATCTGTACCGAGCCATCGGGCTTTCACTACGGCGGCAAGGTGAAGGCGTCTGGTGGGGTACGGAAATCTAAGTCTCGCAAAACTTTGTAATTGATTCTGCTATGTACAATTGTCGGGAACGTCTTGCTCATCGGGATCGTCCATTTCCTCCTCCGCCCCACCTACGTATGCCACATCGAGACCCATCTTCTCCATCACATAAAATTGATTCTTGTATTGCTGCGCATTCAGTTGTTTGGATGATGTGAGGGGCATTGGTATCATGGCTACAACAGCCATGATGTCCTTCACATCAACTACAACGGCATTGGTCTTGCCTTGGTATTGACATGCCCGCACCGTTTGAAATGAGCTGGCAAAGATCTCAGGATCCGCAGGACTATAAAGATATACCATAGCGAAAGTGTGCATGTCTTCGGTGGCATCGGCGCTGAGACGCATTCGGGTACAGAAATAATATTGTACTTCCCCGAATTGGAGCTCGCCGTTGCGTCGCAGCTGTAAGGATCATGAGTAAGATATCATGCAAGACGGGGGTACTCACCTTGACATTGCATGCAGTTCGCAGACACTGCAGTGGCTTCAGTTGTTCCTTCCACAGTGAGCGAGCGACTTGTCCAGTGGGCAGACGGAGACGTGCCCACCGCACGACAGAAAGCCGCCCGTCAGATGGAGTAGCACCTGCATCTTGCATATATTTCCGGATGGCAAGGTCCTCCTCTTCTACAACAGAACGTGCAGCACGGTCGGCTGCGCGTAGCAAAACATAGCCTCCGCCTAAGTCAATTGCCCCTCGGGGAATTCGGGCCTCCGGGTCTATATCAGGAAGCATTGCCTTGAGAGCATTGATTTGCGCCCGACGAATACCTCGCGCAGATAAATTAGCGAACGGATTTGATGGTTGTTTGACTTCTTCGCCGAGATTGCCGATGGTTCGTTCCATCGTCCATTGAGTGTAGGACGCAGCTGGACCCAGACGAGTGACCTCCGGGCCTAGATGGCTTAGAGCGTGAATGCTCTGTCGGCAGAAATGGAGACGGGCTGCGTTGCGCTGATAATAGAGCATTTCGAATTCTTCAGTGAACTCGACAAGCGCGAGATGGGCTGCACGAAGCTGATCGGGCTGGATATTGAATTGATGTAGAAGTCGCACCCCGTAGACGAGCTTGCAGAAGTTCGCCCAGAACCGTGCCGGTAGAATGCCGCGCAGCAGTGCGGGACACATGCCGAAAATGTAGGTGAGTGTCTCCCATGCCTTGTATCCACTGTTCCATTTATCGGCAGGGTTGCGCGGAGGGTGATCGAATGAGCCAGGTAGGTAGGGGTGGGCCTCCGCAACAATTTGCCCATGTGCCTGCCAAATGTCGCCTGTCAGAACAGCCCAATCCCAAGTAGACTTGTCGTCCGTCGGCTCAGCATATAGAGTGCCACGCCAGAGATTGACCAAGAGATCCGGGATGTTCAGGGAGATCAGATGCATCAGATCAGCTGCGAAGCATGCAGGTACCGGCAAGAGCATGCCACGAACAGGGTCGAGCCCGCTGAATATACTTGGCTTGGCGATGCCGGTCTCTAGGCGTACTCGCTTGTATTGAGCCTCGTTCGCGGAATCGAGAACCCTGGCCAGGTTTGCATTGTATGCCTGTATGTCTGGTCCCGCCACTGGAGAACCCGCAGTAGACAAGCAACGCAAGCTGACATCAGCATGATTTGAGCCAGGGACATCGAAAGCGAGTGGACGCAAAAGGGCGGGATAATAATGTGGGCCGCCGGCCTTGTGGCGCCCTTGCAGCCCACAGTATAGACAACATCCACTAGCGCCATGGTGACCGACAAGTCCATTCAGGTAAGCCATAGCGGGCCCATCAGCAGTGCCAAGCGCAAAGACCAGATTCGACAAGAACAAGCGATTTGACACAGCATTCCAGATCGAGAGGCCCTCCTTCTGGATTGCAGAGATGTGATGTAGTCCGGGGAAGAGAAAGGAGTCAAGATTTTTGGGTTTGTTGGGCCCCGGAATGAAACCTCCAGGCAGAACATATTTCTTCTTGTATCGGATATCCGGGGCATGATCCAGGAGAACCCAGATATATATCCAGCAGTCCGAGTGCTTGTTGCGATAGAGCTGCGCGCCGTCTATAGACAGCATCAGCAGCATGTCGTCGGGCTTGATCTGACCCTTGTCCACAGCCGAGAGGTATGCTTCCCCGTAGAAAAAGTCGTTGTGCTGCAGGATGGCCCCGTTTGCGGAGATCTCATCCAGAATCTCTTCGGTCTTGTCAGCACGGTAACGCATCCGTGTGGCACCCTCGCGCGACCTCCATAGAGCCTGTAGCTGCGGCCCGACTGGCATGGTCTGGAACGTACGACGGGCGACTCTGCGTAAATTGCCACGTGAGTTTGGTCTGTTTTCATATCGGGGCTTGGCACACTCTGGGCAGGATTCCATCTCGCTGAAGGGACCAGTGAACGCAACACAAGTGTTTGGACACATGTCCGAGAGCAGCGGGACAACGCCAGTGATGTCCCCGAGGCGGCGTTTTGCTTGCGCGTAGCTGAGTATCTCGCAATCAGGGAAGCGCCGCATGATTGCAGTGCGCGAATCTTCATAGTTATCTTCCGATGCGTTGCCGAGGAAAAGGTCCAGGGAGAGCCGCAAGTCAGATCCCGGAGCAAGGTTGAGCAGAGTGCAGGGGGGGTGGCGCAGGCGTTCGATGGCGTCGAAGTCTAGCCCACTGTTCTCAAGCGTAGCATGCCGGAGTGCTGTAATGAATTGTTGCGCGGTGCGCAGCTCGGCAAGGCGAGCTTCGACAGGAATGTCGGATTCTTCGTGAGTTCCATTTGGATGCGCGCCGCCCTGGCCCGGAGGAATAGCGTTTGGTGGGTCGTCGTCAGGCGAATCATCTGAATCCTTGTCCGCGAGACTGCCACGGTCCGGCGCTGCGTTGTCATGCGCAGGTGGTGCGCGCTGGTCGTGTTCGGGCGTTGGCGCACGCTGGTCATGTTCGGGTGTTGGTGCACGCTGGTCATGTTCGGGCGTGGGCACGCGCTGCTCGCGTTCGGGTGTGGACGCGCGCTGCTCGCATTCGGGCGTAGCGGAGAAGCGCTGCACATAAGATACTTTGGTCAGTGTTCCATGCACAGATACTAAGATAGTGATACTCACATGTCCAGGTGACATACTAGTACGGCCCTGTCCCGCCGGACACCCAGAGAGATTGGGGGGGTCTGAGTTCGGATCGTTTGCATGGGCCGTCGGACGTGTTCCGGGGCGTAGTACTTCCTCCGAGGCGAACGAACGCGCGGCTGGTCCTCCGCAGGCATAGGATCTTGCTCGTAGTCTCGCCGCGCTCTCTTCGTTGCGGCGTTCGCGATGTCTGTAGTACGTCGAGGAAGATACATAGCGGTGTCCTTTGCACTTGAAGCAATCGCATATGAACTCCGTGACCTTGCGTGCCTTGGGCATGGGAAGGCGGGACACAGGAACAGAGGTGCAGGCGACGGAGGGAGGAGGCGTCGGAGGGCGCAGGCGTCGGTCGAGAATCTCAGAGTAGCGTGCAGCGGCATACAGCACGCTCCGCTCGATCTCGCATTTGCAGAAGTGAAAAATCAATTCATTGAAGGAAACACCGCGTGAAATGACAGATTACGCAAGGTTGGCATATGCCGATAATTTGAATGTTTCGCGCCTGTTTCTCACAAATGTCACGTCAGTTTCGCAGAAATCAGCATTCGATCGCGATAACTACATTTCCGGCATGTTTCACACTCATTACTCACCCAAGTTCCACACATGTTCCACCCCCTGTGTAATTTCCGCCTGTACATATCCGTTCGCTTTGCTTATATAATCCGACATACCATACCGGGCCTGCACGCTAGCGCTGCCCGCCGCCTGCGAATCCCCTCGCAAATATACACATTGAAGGATGACATTGGACAGCAAATGAAATATACAACAGCAGGTCCATGTGGGAGCACAAAAAATAAGACAACAGGCAGGGCAGCATCTCTCTCTCGCAGCCCACCCATCCCCCCGGCCGGGCACCAAGCCAGAGCTAGATGTCAAACGCGAACGTAACAAGACTGAATGCCGCCATTGAGAAAATCGATGCACTCGAACGCGATCTTGCCACGTACCGCGAAAAGACCCATAAACGGCTACAGGTCCTTCGCATCGAGAACGAGTTGATCACGAACAAGCTCGCTGTTGCATCGGAGCGCATCACATTCCTCGAAAGGTATCTGGAGCTTGAAGAGGACGACGAGGAGCAGGGGGGGCCGGCGCCGGCTCCCGCGCTGGCGGGGGGTCATGCGAATGGAGGGGAGCCCACTGGAGAGAATGCAGCACCTGGTACGGACGTTGACCGCCAGCTCGCACTCAGCGCGGAGGCTGCGAAAGGAAAGCCGATGAAGGTCAGTGGCATTGGTATACGATGAGGAACAATGACATACCTGAATGTGACCAGGACCTAATTGCGAAGATCTTCAAACATTTGATGGGTGTCTCGAAGATCACCCCGAAGTGCTTACCCGCATATCCTAGCGCTGATACACCACCACCGCAAGACCCCAGCACGGGGCAACCACTCCTGCGGCTGAATTGGAATGCAGGGGCATCACACGTCAATAATGTCCAAGGCCTCGAGCGCGTACTCACATTTATCCGCACGCACGGAGCCAGGCATCATCCCATCGCCACACAAGCCCTTACCGATATCAACGACGATGATCTAAAGGAGCGGATCAAAAGTAAGTATGAATACATGGCGCGGCAGTGGCGCCTGCTCCAGAAGGGTGTTGTGGTCCCAGCCGAGGACGAGGAAGACGATCCCTTCGCTGAGGAAGCACCAGCCGGCAGCAATGATGCCCCCGCCACAGCGGGGAGCTCTTCGAAGGGCATTGGTCTCCTCCGCTCGCAGCAGAACTCACGCGCAATCTCAGTAAGCTAATCTCTGGTTTGCAATACCTTCACTACTCACCATAGCATGCCTAGAAATTGGAAGGGCGCAAGCGCAAGCGCGTCGGCTCGGACTATGTTGAGCCGAAATTTGATGCCGCCTTCACTTTGAATGCGATGTCTGCCGACGAGGATGATCCCGAGCAGGTATCTGGCGAGGCGAGACAGTGGCGCAGTCGGGCCCCCGATTTTCGGAGTGATCTGGTGAGCCTAGGTGTCGCATCTCAACACAATCATAACTCACCTTGTCCAGGCGCAGGAACTCTACAATACAATTGACGCCATCCCCGACCCGGACCCTGACAAGTCCAAGGCGGCGACAACACGTGTCAGGGGGCCGGTCCAGGTCAGCGCTGTGCCTGCGAAAGCCAAGAGCCTCAAGAATCGCCTGCGGGCGTGGCAAATTAAACCCGAGGTTCTAGCCGAAAACCCACATTGGTTGACGTCGAAGCGTGTAGCGAGGAGTGGGAAAGCTTGGGGTGACACAGAGGACCCGACTGATGATGAAGAAACAAGGAGGGAAGCGGGGAAGAACAAACGCGCGACTAAGAGGCCCCGGCGTGCGACGATAGACAAGGCAGGCGTAAATCAATCCGAGGCCCGTCTTAAGGCGCTCACGGGGGGGAGGATGTGGTGACAATGTTCGAGGAGGAGATGTGACGCAAAGTGGATGAGTTCTTGTTCAGTGCGCATGCGTATCTTACATCATGACTAATTCACCCTTCGGCTTCGAGTTCTTGTTCCGCTCGTCTAGCCAGTCATCAGGAGGCTCGATCCCCGTCTGTGAAGCATTATATTTGTCTCGTAGCTAAGATAATGTCTTGTTGACGCACCCGATCAAGTGAGTGCACAACCCATACCTTGACACCTGGTGGTGAGTTCAATGTTATGGGGACAAGTGCAACAGCGGCCGCAAGCTGTCCAGAGGAGACAATTTCGATCTCCGTGTACTTCTCTTGATAGACCGTATAGGTGCCGAGGTCGGTAGCACTACGGAACATCATGCTACGATCAGTGATGATGATATGAACTGAAAAAGTGCTTACTATAGCGACCACGGCATCAGAGGGATCAGGTCATCAGAAATGAGCCGCTGAACCGCTGAACAAAGAACCGAGGGCTTGTCTGCAATAGAGAGTACGAAGTGGTATAGTAGATGACATGGTGTGCGTCCTCCTCTCTCGAAATCAACGCATGCGAAGCGATCTGCTTCAGAGCGCAGGTCTACAGAGGATCCGTATCGGATCCCCTCCTTATAAATGAACGGGAGGACCTTCATGCATTGCGAGCCGATCAGCGGGGTGCTGTTGGGTACAGCTGTGAAGTCGTCGACAAGGTTCATCTGCGGCCATTGAGTGCGTGCATACTCCAGGAGAAGGGGGTAGATGTTTGCATGCGGTAGCTTGCGAACATCAGTATATCGCTTCGCAGGTTTCGGCTGCAGAATTCTTGTACCTGTACATGTGCGAGGTTGTGCGCATGCAATACAATGAGCTCGTGATTTGACATACCACCAGTAAATCCTGCGATGTGAGTGCGCAGTGTTCCACGTTGAATGCCCTGCTTTGTCATCAGTCGATTCACCAGTCGGCGCTCCGGCTCGGTCGCAGTTTCCGGCATGGCAGCAAGCTGTAAACTTGATCATTAGTCCTGACATGGATATAATGATGACTCACCAGTTCGAAGAGGCGATGCTTGCCGATCCAGTTTCGTATCAGGGTGAGCTCCATCTCGCCAAACGCGTGGCCGTTGAGGTTGACAGCCTCTTGTTCGCCATTGCAACGCTCGAATGCAAAGAGCCACCAGGCGTAGGCGGGCCCAAACCGTTCAAACATCTGTGTATAGTGCATGGACATATGATGATTAGGGACCAAATTGACGCCAAGCGCGAGCAGGCCCTGGCAGTATTGTTGTAAATAGCGTTGCCCACGCCGTGCTTCTTCCATAGATATTGCCTTTGCGGCAAGGATGCGCTCGGCTACAGATATATAAAGGATTAGCATATATATACGCTGGAGATCACGTTTGAACGTGGGTGGGTTCTTGTTCTGGCTGGGAATCGGCGGTGCGTTCCGAACGATCTTGTCAGTGGGACCACGCCAGCAGACCCACAGAACTGTGGCCTGGATATTGCACCAGCGTCGCAGCTGATCGCACTTCTGTAGTGTACGGTTCTCGCCGAGCTTGAGATACAAATCAGTAGTGAACTTCCCAGTCCAACCGACTCACATTCGTAGGCAGACGGCCAATCGTTGATGGCCAAATGATGGAATTGACACAGTCTTGAAGTGTGCGCCATCCAACTGCATCCAGCAAGCATCCTTTGATCAACACTTCGCTGAACAAAGCCTCAACCATTCCTGACCCAACGACATTCAGTAGATCCCAATATCCATGGCTTACACGTACCAAAGAAGTTGTGCATGTAATCAAGTGCGGAGCCGTTGACCGGAAGCCACCCGGGGATTTCGTTGAGTTCTGTATGGCGTGAACCCGTGGCATCGAGGACTTCCTTTCGCGCTTTCGCACTGGTAGCATTTTTCGACTTGAAGCCTGCTTTTAATTGCTTCCAGTCGTCCCGAAGCACAAAATCTGCAAACATAGTATAGAGTGCAATGTATGGGACACTGCTGTACTTACTCGCAATGTCATATCCTGCGGGAAGGTTGATCCCATCATGCTCAATGAGACATATGTTGCATGGGTGAGACTTGTGGGAATGTGCGGCAGATCCGGTAACCTTGCGTGATGCCTGGATGTCGCTCACATGGAGTTCGAAGCCGGCATGCACGCGAGGCGGAATTGCGTGGGAGTGTGCAAGCATGATGATCCCTGAACAAGATGTGTGAGATAGACGAAGGAGGGCATTGACAAATCATACTTACCTGTTCCTAAAACCTTCATGTCGCGAACGAGTGGCTTGAAGACATAATTGAGTTGCTCCAAGCTCGGTTCCTTTGGGCCCGGGACTGTTGTCACAAGGATAATGTTTTGTTGCAGGTAGCGCACGGAGCGATGGAGATTGTTGCATGTAATGTAGACGCCTCCGCACGAGTGAGGTCGATTCTCAGTGATGCCAAACCTGTACACAAAAGTGTCCTGCACACTCGATATGCGGTACAAATTGAGCTTACCAGTCGACATTGAGGGTGAAACTGAGCCCTATATCACACTCAAGCAAGGACTTGCCCATGCCTGGTACAATCTCCTCATCGAAGACGTTGCATTGGTGGTCAACAACGCGCTTCATGCCTACACGAAATGAACCCCATGCCTTCGCATCGTGGATGTCGTACATAAGCACATCATCTGGCAAGGGCCCCCGATTGAGATCGCCCGACACATCGCGCAAATTCTCAATGAAATCGCGCCGTAAGCACATCCGCCGCAGAGCCAGAATGGGAGAGGTGTACGGCTGGATCTTGGCAGGAATGCGCTTCGCAACTTGCATTTGTGACAATCGAGCTTCACCAGTGGTCGCCAAGACATGTTTGACACGGTAGATAATCCCCTGGCAGCGCGGACTGACACATCCAGGTTCGTCCATCGAATCGATTTCGTCCTGTGTATAGGGCTTGAAACAGACGGTGCATATCGGAATGCGTTCGATGTAATCATCCACAGCAAGACCAAGACGCCGTTTCGCCGTGACCAGGCTCTTGGCAGGCTTTGGTAGGGTTGGTAGAGTGCCACATAGGTCAATGATTTCGTATGTGTCGCGGAGATACTCCTCAGCTTCCAGCACAGTGAGAGAGCCAGATATGTTGCCCAGGACTGCATGCAGATAAGCGAGGCGGATGGCAGGGTGTTCGCGGAATGCAGGCGCGAGAGACGCAGCCTCCGCATTCGCTAGCAAGCGGGCCCGTTCTTCCGCATCCGGATCTGGAGGTTGCAGGTCTTGGTCCATCATGGACATATCATTGCCGCGTCCTTCAGAATCCGAGTGACCATCTGAGCCAAGATCTGAGCCGTCCGAGCCATTCAGAGCATCGCATATAGGTGGGAAAAAATCATCTAGTGGGTCAAAGAAGTCTTCTGGTTCACCATAGACAGGTGAAGATGCACGAGACGGAGTATGAGACGGAGACGGCGAGTTATGCACATGTGAAGCCGGTGTGGGAGAGATCCGGGGGGTGTTGTGAGGTTCCGGAGGCTGTAGACTCGGAGAAGGTAATGTAGCGCCTATTAACTTGGCATCTTTGCGCTGGTGCAAAGTGATTGTCTGCCTAGATTGAATTTTGTATCCATGGAGGGTCTTCGAGCACTGTGAGCAAGTGCATATTTCATCCTGCTGCCACCGGGGGACCTGAAGACCAGTGTCAAAGTCAACAGAGATAACAAGCAGGCGCGACGCACATTGATAAGAGCCGGCATCAGAAGAGGGGAAGCAGCGAAGGGGGCGGAGGATGTAGAGAGCGCGTGCAGAGGGCG
This sequence comes from Amylocystis lapponica, assembly GCA_022376435.1. Classification (NCBI taxonomy): domain Eukaryota; kingdom Fungi; phylum Basidiomycota; class Agaricomycetes; order Polyporales; family Postiaceae; genus Amylocystis; species Amylocystis lapponica. Next base: position 132,116 of record JABYQE010000044.1, read on the forward strand.
GCCACAGGCGCTCGAAGGCAGCGGCAGCGCTGAGCCGTGACCGCGTCTGTTTGTGCGTGTTGACGCACGACGGACTTAGAGAAATATTTGAGCGGTGGCGGTGGCGGCACACGAGGACGAGGGGGACAACATTCATTGCACTACACAACTACAATGGTTTTTACAACTCCTCGCACCCCTCTTGCGTCTGTGATAAGCCAACATCCTGCGATAGACCAACGTCGAGCCACGGGAGGTCCGGCATCGGCTCTCCCACACCAAGGGCTTCGAGGGCCATCGCATTGGTGACGAGACGGCGGAATTCTGCCTGATCTTCGATGCCCATGGCGGCTGCAAGAGACGGCGGGAACACGGGGAATGAATTCGAGTCTTCGATAGGATCTGGCTCATCGAGCGCACTGCGCAGCGAGAGGCCGCACGAAGACCCTGTGGATATGTGAACAGGGGAGGTCTGTCGCATCGAGTGAGTGTGCGAAGTGCGTCTGGGGGAGGAGGGCGTGGCGAGCATGACCGCGATCGCGACCGCGCGTGGGCAAGGCTATGTGCAGACGCGTAACTGAGGCCTGATTGGACCGAGGGTGTTCGCGGGCTAGGTTGCCTGGGTATAGAATTGCCCGGCGACGCGCTGCGTGAGGACTGGGTCCGTGTGCGGCGCCATGTCGCGACGGTGAGTGGATCGACAACGCGTGGTGTCGCATTCGTCAGTGATGCGCTGCGGGAACGGATGCTATACTGGCGGGGTTGGTAGGCCCACGTCGAGACACCGGGTGCAGGCGAAATGCCAATGGGGGAATCCACGGGCGTATGGCGAGCCTCGGAAGACCCGCAATCTTCGAGGGAGAGCCCAACAGGCTCCATTCCCTTGTCAGGGACAGCCGGCTTGACGTGCAAGCGGACGGGGGAATCCACAGGGGTATGGCGAGCCTCGGAAGACCCGCGAGTTTGCCTCGACGTCGAGGCACTGCGCGAACGCGCACAGTACGCGTATGTGCGCGCGAGACCGTGCATCGGTGTCCTGTATACATATGTTAGGCTGGATAAATTGTGAGAGCACTGCAGACTAGTACTTACGGCTCGTCTTCGGAGTCGCAATCACCTGGGCCTGCACCCCACCGGTTGCATTTTAGCTCGTAATCGCTTATACCCCATTCTCCGTTAAGAATCACAACCTAAATCATGTTAGATAGAGATGGTTAGACAGGACCGGATACATACGATCGGTTCACTAGTATTGGCAAGGCGGGAGGGTTCAATGGTGTACGGTTCGTGCTGTGTCAAGGCGAAATCAAATGTGATGGTAACTGTATTTTCATGGTACACCATTGACAGGCTTGTCTGGTCTGCATTGCTTGAGGCCATGATTACGCGGTCGAGTTCGCAAGACAAGCGGAAGCCGGAGGACTCAGAGTGGGCGCGAGCAGCGGGACAATCAGAGCGCGGTCGAGAGTGGGCGCGGTGAGAGCTGCAGTGCGAGCGGAGGCATCGTGCTCGTGCGCGCGTGCAGCCATGGTAGGGATACTGGGAGTAATGGACGAGAAACATGTGTGGAACATGTATATTGCTGGCAGATTCGACGAAGGGAGTAATATGGTTATAATGTCGTGAGAATGTATTTATAATATGCTAATTCGACGCGCATTCCCACCGTGCGTAATCTGTCATTTCACGCGGTGAAAGTGCAAAGTACAGGAATCGAAAATTGTGGAGAACGAGAAACTGGAAGTTGGAAGACAGCAAGACGACGGAAAGAGACATGGATCGCCCCAGCTTAGCGCCGATAACCACTCAGGGCCATCTCGGGCCGTCTCGGGCAGATGACAGTCGATCAGGCCGCTGCGAGCCTATACGAGCAAGAGGCGGGCGGAATCCGATGCCGAGACACCCACTGCCCCTCGGCAGCGGTTCGGGGGTCCAGTTTCAGCCACTTTGGTGTAACTGCAGGCTCCTCGAGCAGTTTCTGCATAGCAATTGCAGATGTTCTTTCACGGCTTTCGGAGCTCGACAACCTACCCTATTTTTTATATGTATCTAGCTTCCTGTGTAGTTACTTTTTTATTGTTGATTTTCTGTGATTTTCTGTCGTAAGCCGAGTCTCCGCCACCGGTGAACACGCGACTCGGAGACGCGACTTCCCTATTTCGACTGGGCCACAGAGTGGCCGCTCCACTTTCCTTGGTCCCACAACAACTCCTATATGTGCAGCCACTATCCACTTCCTTTTAGCTCTTTACTGTGTCAACATGTCTCAGCCACCCAATGACAATCCTCTGCCAATGGATTCCGTTCTGCAAGACGAACAAGAGCATTTTGGACAATATTCTCCTACCTCCCCGCACTCAGGATATGCAGCAGCCAGCGGCCGTCTTACATCCTTCCCGGCTGTCTCATCTGGGGGCCCTGATATCATGTATCATTCGAGTCCTCCATTGAATCACTTCAGCTTCTTCTCACACACCCTCGAGCCACCCCCACAAGGATCGGACTTCTCATTCCCCACGGCAACACCTCTCGATATCGCTCGGGAGCGACTAGTCCCAATCTCTCTTCATTTTACTAGCCCACAGATCTATTCTCCCCCCGGCCAGTCGACAACTTGTTTGCTATGTACGAAGCTGGCCAGATCGAGCGACAAATGAATCCTTCAACACGCTATTGGGAACTTCGCTGTCCATCTTGTCATCGCTGGGTCAGCACGGGTATCTCAAGTGCCATACAGCAGTTGATTCCGGCGCATTTTACGTCTCTCGACACACATGTTGAACTTTCTTATTTCTACGGCCATTGTCTCTAGTAGATTAGATATGGACCGTTATCTCACACCGTTATCTCTCACATGTTATCTCACATGTTATCTCACAAGATAAGATAGGTGTTCCTTTGTTTCCTCTTTCGGGATTCCTTTGTCTTCCCTGTATGGGATTCGACTCTCACAGTCTTTGTTCTGGATTGGGACATTCCATTGTCTTCCCCATTCGGGTCTTCCATTGTTCTGTCCAGTATATATAGAGGCTGGTTTTGTACGTCGCTCCTCAGTCTTTTATCTCTGACTGAGGAGTAAGTCCACTCGTTGTTATCTGTCTCTATTCTTGCTTACAACCTGTACTAGCTTACGTCCTGTGTGTGACCTTGCTAGGTATCGTTGTAATCATTAGTCTTTTATCTCTGACTGAGGACTTACGTCCTGTGTGTGACCTTGCTAGTGCCGGCGTATCGCCCTTCTAGGATCTTACTTCAACAATCTTCACTGGGAAAAACGAGACGACACTGGACTTCGACTATAAGCATATTTTCAAACGTAAGTCTCCTTCGCACAGCATCAATTAATCATTTGGTTCTAAACTTTGGCGACAGGCTTTTGTACACTGTTACGACTACAGTCCGGTATTACTCTCAATAATGGTCGCATTGTCAACCCGACTATACTCGCGCGATACCTCACCTGGTTACCTGGCCATGACTCATCAAGCGTCAAGAAGCTGTTGTATCCAGATGATCCGCAGGACGTCCCTCGCGCGGTGGAGCTCATGCAGGCCATTGTTGATCTCGGCAAGCTTGAACTACCAGTGACAGCTGACATTGACGTGAACGTTATCAGTGACATGGACGCTATTCGGCTCCTAGGTGCTATGTTGGAAGCGATCCTGGAACCATTTGCCAATGTCGAATTTTCCCTCACAGATCAGGTCAGGTCGCTGAGCAAGTTTGCACACATCTCATTCACAATGTTCAAATCTCATCGCCTCCACTTCATTTCTAACCAGCTGTATGGCGACTCTCAGATGATGGTCAAGAATGCCATGTTCTGTATTGCTAAGCAGCAACGCCTTGATTCCTGTGATCCATTCTATCTTTTCGACATCGGTGACGATTCCCTTGAGCGTCTCTTTGGACGGATACGCATGCTCGGTGCACACGATGCTGGTATTAATTTCCGCCAAGGAATCGACCGCCTTGGACATGCAGTTGACATCGACACCGTCTTCTTGAGACATCCAGAGCTCGATCCCGGGCATAGGCGCATCAAGATGGACCGTGTCGAAGGTGTGGACCATTTGAACGCAGCTGCCTGGAAAGGTGATGTCATTTCCGGACATTGTGACTTGCCATCTGCCTGGGCTGCTGGACGTGATGCTGCTGTACAGGTGCTGATGAAGTCTCAGTTGCCTCCTGGCTCATATGACTATTTCAACATCTTGGCAACTCCAGGAGTCGACTTTCTCCGGCCCTTTGGACAGGACAAATACCCTGGGATTGAAGGCGACCACGATCGTTCTATGGACACCGACCTCATTGGGGTAGATGCTGCAGAAGACTCTGGAAACCCGCTCCAGGAGAACAGCTGTGACAGTGCTACTCAGCTATGTCCTCCCGAAGGTGTAATTGAGTCAAATGCAACAGGGCACAGTACGGTGCCCGAGAATGATAACTCGGCAGACTCAGATTCACCTACTATCTGCGGAGACGGATTGACCTCAGATTCGGACACACCAGACTTGCTCACACTCGAGGAAGCTCTGGGTGAAGCTCCGGAACTTGCTTTGCCATCTGGCCCTGGAATTGATCCTAGTGACTACGTGTTCTACAACGGTGCATGGATCCACAAGCAGTCTCTCTGCCGCATCCTGATCAACCGAAATTTTGTCCAAAAGTCGCGGAACCGGCCCGAACGTGTGCGTGGGTTTACGAAGGTGAACCATCGGCACGCCAACTTGAACGCCGATGCAATTCTTGACCCGGATGCGTTTATCGTTGGTGACCCTCTGCTGACGATTGTTCGTACCGAGAGGATCTTGTCACTGGCGCTAATGAGGTCCACATCAATCAACGAGAATGGCGTTGAACGCGAGACAGTCAAACTAGCAACATTATCATCAACAACAGGAAACATCAAAATAAGCGGACAACTCACTGTGCTTGTACCTGCCAAGCCTCTTCCCTCTAGTATGCCGCTGCCTACGACTGCAGGTGCAGTTCCCTCTGTTACTGGTCTTCTATCCTGGATCTGGACTGGTGGATATGTCAAGACTGACTCAGCAATGAGAGGTACCAGTGAACATACCGAAAAACCTGTTGTTATCACTGTTCCAGGCTACCTCACCGAATTTGTCAACCCTGACATTGTGGATGCCGAAAGCCGTCTTGGCGTGGACCAGGCCCATGAGATTAATTCGGTTGGAAAGAGTTGGGAGATATATGACGCTGCCCTACGCATTGCGACTCAGTCGTTATGGCAAAAGATCACATCGACGAAGACGGCACTCACCTCTCTCGCTTCGGTGAACAAATCAGCATCGTTTCCCTACTCAGCTGAAGGCAGTGGTATGTTATACTTGTGTACGCTCGCAAACGCTGACCACCTTTTCTCAGGGATGTCTGGACTTACCTGTGAAGAAGGTACACAACAATTAGCAATCGACCACGGCAAACATATTGCGAGAACATGCCATTTCTGTGGACAGGCCCCAGACAATTGGCGTGCACACATAGGTATGCATATCTTGCGCACGTCGCGTAGTGTTACGGAGAACAACCCGCTACACGAGCAGGTGAGTCCATGCACTCGGCAGAACATCAAAGGGGCACCATTGACACCGCTACTCACCTAGGTCGGTAAGTTCATGCCCTGCGGATTCTGCGGAAGGTCCAACCAGGCCGACTGTGCTATCCACCTCAAGATCACCGCGCGTGCTGTCAAGATTGAATGCAATTGCAAATTCAACATACCGTTTAAGTACGGCCCCGCAAACAAAGGCTCCGATACTACTCCATGTCGGAACGTACCGATTATCTGCACGCTCTGCCCCGAGTCTTCCAACAAATCAATCCCACGGCCAGCGGTTTGGCGCTACAACATGGTTACGCACCTGCAATCTGTTCATCCTGAGTATGCTTCTCCCAGACAGTCCGGTGGCCTTCCTCTCCCGTTCGCGCTGTGGAAGGAACTCGAGATCAGTCCCAAAGAAGAGAAGGCCCTAGGGATTCCGGACTCACTGATACCAGCATCTTTCACAGCTGTCGAGGAACCGCGTCCTGAGCCGAATGTTGCATCCACTAATGGTAGAGCAAAACGCAAGGCTGGTACTACATCTCAGGCTGCCAGCAGAGCTCCGAAGCGGGCACGGCACACAAACGAGAATGTCCCACCAACTCACACTGCTGGTTGAGTTTGTGCAGCTTGTTATCATTATCAATATGTAGTATGTACAGTGAGAATAAGAACTACACGATGTATCATACCAACGACGGTGTACCGTTCGAAACTGCTCACAGTTTGCGTTACGAAAATGGAAAGGTCGCGCCGCGTGGCCTTCGGCATTGTGACTGCCGGTCACGTCACCCACCACCTACCACCGGTTCCAGAGGGCCGGGGATTTCTGCAGTCAGTGTCGGGGATTTGGTTTCCGCCCGCCTCTTGTATACGAGCCACTTTGGGCCGCGTCAATTCTCACTGGGCGCCATTTTTGGCAACTCCGGTCTTACTCACGTCCAGACGTCCAGCGCGTCCATGTTCCCATAGGCGCTGGCCTCGCCTTCGCAAGAAACGTATCATTTCGAAAAGCGCTGTAAAATGATGCATAAGCATGTCCGTTAGCTTCAAACAGACAAAGCTACCTGCTCTCCCGCCGTCACCACCATGGGGTCTGCATTTTCCAGTTCCAAGGGCTTCACGCCGGAGAGCCTTCCCGATCTCACAGGCAAAGTCATGATTGTAACAGGAGGAAAGTGAGTGTATCACTGTATACACGCCATCAATGCTCAGGTCTCTCACCTTGCGTTGCTTGCGCGGCCATTTGCAGTGCGGGTGTCGGCTTTGCAGCTGTGCAGCACCTCGCGCGACGTGGCGCGAAGGTCTATTTGGCCGCACGCAGTGAGGAGCGCGCCAAGGCCGCACTCGAACGCTTACATGCTGCGGGCCTAGGCCCCGGAAATGGCGAAGTTGTATGGTTGCACCTGGATCTCAGTGATCCCCGGGTGGCCAAGAAGGCAGCGGAGACGGTGCTAGAGAAAGAGAAGCGACTGGACGTTGTGGGTACGTGCCCCAATTTTGCTGTGGCAGTTGTCATTCTCAACGTGTCTCCTGGAATATAGTGAATTGTGCAGCACTGTGAGTCGGCTGTATGCAGAGTGCATGTACGGACCTGACCATGATATCTCACAGATTAATGGCACCTTTCGCGAAGGCACACGATGGTACCTGTTTCGTATCGAAATGACGTATTTGCCTGCTCACCTACTTGATATCGTAGATATCCAGGATGTCGTCGTGGTGAAGTGAGTGAAGATATCTCCTGCTGCGCCTTCCACGTGGTTGACTCGCCGTGTCAGTTACCTGAGTCCATTCGTCTTTGTTCGGGACATTCTTCCTCTGTTGAAGCAGACGGCGAGTGAACCATACAGCGACGTCCGAGTCGTCAACGTGAGTTTCTTTGTGGACAGGCGACGTTTAAACAGCGTTCACACTTCACGCCCTCAGGTTGTCTCGGATGATCACAAGCGGATTACGGGCGAAGTGCATTTTCGCAGTATCGATGATTTCAATGTCGACTACAAGGATTCGAACTTATCTGAGTTCTACCGATACTGTACGCATATCAAAAGGTGATGTGGTGGGACATCGCTGATTTCTCTCTTCTGTGGTAGGGCACTCCAAATTAATGGAGGTACTGTACGTGAAGGAGCTGCAACGGAGGCTGGACACAGAGGACGCCCTTATCACAGTAATGGCAGTCCATCCTGGACTCGTCAATACAGGTAATGTCACTACAGCCACTAGGATGCTCGAATCTGCTCATCGAAGATATAACAGAGGGTATCCAAGCATACGTCCATTCCACCGGGCCGATCTTATCTCGTCTGATAACGTTTATTACCAACTTCGTCTTTGTGCCCGCCTCCGAGGGCGCATACAGTACTGTATTCGCAGCGGCTTCCCCCACGGTCCAGGCGGAGCGCGACAAGTACCGCGGTGCGTATCTTGTCCCGCCTGGGACGCTCGCGCACCCGAGCAAGCTGTCGGAGAGCACAGACCTCGCCAAGGAGTTATGGGAGACGACGGAGCGAGTGCTCGAGGACATAGGTGTCTAGAACTGGTACTGTCATTGTATGATAGACTTGACGGTAACAGGCCGATATGCTAAGGCCCCGGGACCACAGCTAAAATCAAAGCCCAAAGCTCTTCCTACTCAGGCATGATCTTGGCAGTGGGCCCGGGCTCAAGCGGGGTTACCGAACGGGTCCGTAGTCCATGAGAGGTAAGTCAGACAACTCTAGCCATAAGCACTAAGCTATAGGTGCACATGTTTGTATTGATCCGAATTCTTTCCATCGCAAGCTCAATTTTCTCGGAGCCCTCTCACAACGTTATTTGGACGTGCATGCACGTGAGATACCATTATGGTACGTGACGTGAGAGCCGATATAACGTTACGACTCCTGCCTTGTCCCACGTCCCGCACTCATGTTGTCTAGATCATCCATGCAACCGCATCTGCCTGCTGATGTGACTTCGAGATCCTTAACAGTCAATGACTTAGACATGCACATTTTGGAAGCTGGAGATCGCTCAGCACCTCTGTTGATCCTTCTACACGGCTTCCCAGAGCTTGCCCTATCATGGCGCAAGATCATCCTCCCGCTAGCACAATCGGGGTACCACGTCGTCGCTCCAGATCAGAGGGGCTATGGCCGGACGGTGGTGCACACCGCGCCCACCCATATCATTCGCTTCGAGGATGACTTGCAACCTTTCCGTGGACTCAACCTCGTCCGCGACATCGTCGCGCTCGTCCTAACATTGGGCCACAGGACGGTCGCCGCGGTCGTGGGCCACGACTTCGGCTCGCGCATCGCAGCGTACTGTGCGCTCATCCGGCCCGACCTCTTCCAATCCGTCGTGCTCATGAGCACACCGTTCCCGGGGCCCCCGACGCTCCCATTCGCCGTCGACCGCGCGGCCCCCGCTCCGTCCGCGCCCGTCGGCTTCGCGCCCGGCGTGGACCCGCAGCTCGCGGCGCTGGACCCCCCGCGCAAGCACTACACGTCGTACTTTTGCACGGCGACGGCGAACGCGGACATGTGGCATGCGCCGCAGGGCCTCCGCGCGTTCCTCCGCGCGTACTTCCACGCCAAGAGCGCGGACTGGGCGGGGAACGCGCCGCACCGGCTCGCGTCTGCGGACGCAGCGGAGCTCGCCGCGATACCGCCGTACTACATCATGCCCCTCGCAGAGACGATGCCGCAGGTCGTGCAACGCGTCGCGCCGTCGAGTGCGGAGGTCGCTGCGAACGCATGGTTGGACGAGCGCGCGCTCGCGCTGTATGTTGCAGAGTATGCGGTCACGGGGTTCCAGGGCGGCATGAACTGGTATCGGTGCATGAAGGACCCGCGGTGGACGCACGACCTCGGCGTCTTCGCGGGGAAGACGATCGCGGTGCCTGCGATGTTCGTGTCGGGGAGGAAGGATTGGGGTGTGTACCAGAATCCGGGCGCGCTCGAGAAGATGAGGTTGGAGGTGTGCGAGAAGATGGACGAGGAGGACGTTGTGCTGTTGGAGGGTGCGGGGCACTGGGTGCAGCAGGAGCAGCCGGAGCAGGTTGTGGAGCACCTCAGGCGATTCTTGGGCAAGCTGCGTGGCTCTTCAAGTCTGTAGTGCGTATGTATTGTGAGCTGCATCATTCGTGGACGCGTTCCTCGCTGACCTGTCGCCCAGGAATCAAAAAATGGGACGTTTATTCAGACCTGCGGAGTGAATGTGACCAGTCTGGACCCACCTCTCTTTCCGTTGGGGCACATGAATGTACTGCTTACCTGTGGCGGTGCTTCCTTTGGAGCGAGGCATTCGGGAACCTGTAATCGCACATTCCAGGAATTGCTTTAGCCGAAGACCTTGTATGTAACTGCTACTGCGCAGGTCGGCGTGACGCGGCCGCCATGCTGCGTTCCTTTGGTGCGCCCTGGCAGTCCATGAGACAACGCGTTTACCTCGTTCTGACATGCAGTCTGCTTCTCAAACAGTCTTGCAAATTGCCCGTGCGGTTCATGTTTCGAAGGCGGATGCACTCGTCGAACACGGCCGCCGAGGGGCTCGAGTAGGACGGGACTGCACTGGACCTGGTGGAAAGTTTCAGTAGTCTTACCAGACTTAGCCTTTCGTTCTGGCGCTGCTGACTTGGCTGGTTCGCGAAGGTACGCGTCAATTCGCACGGCAACCCACGGTGTCTCGCCGCGCGCGGACGTGATCTTGAAGTTGTTGTGCAACTATACAATTGGATGTCCACAGTATATATGGCCATCAACGACTAGTCTCCCCATGATGAGTGCGGACATGGAATGCAAGTTCGTTCAGTGCAAAGGCAGCTGGTACGCCGGCATTACTGAGCTGCCGCGCTCGACCTATGATCTTCCCGGAATACTTCACTTAGCGTTTGTTACCATTTGATCATGGTTCGTGACCGGACAAGTACACATTTGGGTTGAAGTTCCGTGGTCGCGTACTACGGAGTCCTTCGACTTGCAGAGGATTGCCGATATCTAGATCTGTGGTCGTTGTGCTCAGCGGTGTGCAGGGACGGGGATCGATGCACCAGCGAGCGGACTGGCATGTCTGCGCATAATTGTCATCCGGAACCTGGCACGCGTCTCAGCAGGTTGCAGCTGACTTACCGGATAAGGTGTACACTTCACGCAGTCCCGCACGATTACCCCGCATGGGTCAGTTAAATAGTACCTCGGACTTGGCATGATCCCACATCGTCTCAGTCACCACCGAAAACACCACCCACCATGTCCGCCCCCCAACCACAGCAGAAGAAGGCCGAGTCTAATGGAATCCCGCCTCCGAAATTCAATCTTCCGGTGCGCTTCACGTGGATCGACAGTGAGAAATGGCTGGGCGCTGATTGGGTGTGCAGTTTCCCAACGATCCGGAGACGATCACACAGAACGTCTTCAAGCTCCTCGAGCTGTGCCAGAACCCGTGCGTGCGCCCGAGCATCCCCTTCGTGCGGGTTCTCACCCCTCTGCCTTCGCCCGCAGACGCCACAGGTTCCTCGCGCGCTCGCTGGTCACCCACCTGCACCAGTTCGTGAACGAGACGAGGTGCGCACTCGTTTCCTGTCCCCCGGTGTGACCGCCGGCCCGCATTGAGAGCGTGCTCGTTCAGCCTCACCACGGAGGAATGGAACGACGCGATCCAGTTCCTCACCGCCGTCGGCCAGATCTGCTCCCCGCTCCGCCAGGAGTTCGTCCTGCTCTCCGACGTCTGGGGCGTGTCCGCGCTCGTAGACCACCTCAACAACCCGCCCATCAGCGGTGGGACATCGAGCAGCGTGCTCGGCCCCTTCTTCACGGAGGATGCGCCCGACGGTGAGCAGTCTCGCTATATGCGCGCGAAATCGCGACTGGGATGCTGAGTGCGGCCGCAGTGGAGAATGGCGAGTCGATCGCGTCGGAGGGCAAGGGGGACTACATGTATGTCGAGGGCCGCGTGCTGAGCACGACCGGGCAACCGATTGAGGGCGCCGTGATCGAGACATGGGAGACGGACGAGCTCGGTAAGTCACAGGTATGCGCGCGAACGCCGGTATCCTGTTGAGCGTAGATCGCAGGCTTCTACGACACTCAGTACGCGGACCGCGCGCAGCCCGACTGCAGAGGCCGCCTCCGCAGCGGGAAGGACGGCAAGTACGGCTACCGCGCTGTCGTGCCCGTCGCATACCCCATTCCCGGAGATGTAAGTGTTCACGAAGGCGGGTGGTGCTCGTGATTGATGTCGCTCCGCAGGGACCCGTTGGCAAGCTTCTCCTGCTCATGAACAGGCACAACATGCGCCCGAACCACTTGCACCTCATGATTGAAGCGCCCGGATTCAACAAGCTGACCACGGCACTGTACCCCGTGGGCGACGAATGGCTGGCGAGCGACACGGTGTTCGGCGTGAAGAAGTCGCTGGTGGTGGTGCGTCCGTCTCGTGTGCCTTGGTTCGGACTGTTGACGACGGTTTCGTGTTGTAGACGTTGAAGGACGTCGACGACGATGCGGAGGCACGCAAGCGCGGCTTCCCGAGAGGCGGAAAGTTCAAGCTGTTGCAATTCGACATTATCTTGGTCCCCGAGGCAGACTCCAAGGCGGCGCGCGAGAAGTTCGCGCAGGAACGGGCTGCGAATGCTGGTGTCTAAGCTACGCCTTGAATATGCATGAATCTGCGACGTCACAGAAGAGGGCCGATTGGGGACGCTCTTCAGGTCCACGATGTGTTGTGCCGTGCTGGAGATAGATACCCTTGCAATGTCTGTATAAGCAACCGTACCATGTCTTGTTCACAATACCGAATATCGCTGTTACACCAGGAGCGCTGAGTAGGTATTCCACATACATTAAATAGAGCCAAACTAAGCCCATGTCGGGTTCCTGACCAATGATCAGTGTCACAAGGGTTGATGCCCGCGTCCTAGATCCAATCTGTACCACGTACTCATGCAGGGACGCTCCAAGTCGACCGCACCAGACGCACCATCCAAGCACTAGAACTTCCACCCCCCTGCGAGCGCCATCACGCCCTGCGGATCATACGCCGCCCGCACCGCGCTCAGCCGCTGCACATTCGCGCCGTACATGTCGGCCAGCGGCGTCCCCGCGACGGCGTAGTTCGGGTACCACGCGGCGCCCTGCACCGCCTGACCCTCCGCCGCGGCGGCCTGTGCGAGCGTCGCGGCGCTCGCGACTGCGATTTCACGGACGCGCGCGTCTGCGGCGGGGAGCGACCATGCGTAGTTGATGTTGAGCGGGAGGAAGCGCGCGGTGCGCGAGGGCGGGTACGCGGAGTCGGCGCCGTGGGTGAGGATGGAGGGCAGGAACGGCTCGACGGCGTAGGTCACGAGCAGGCTGCTGTCGAGTAGCTCCATCTGCGCGCCCCAGAACTGGGCGGCGGGTGTCAGCGTTTGCCAGTGGACGAGGAGGGGAGGGAGGGGGCGTACTGTGGTCTCGTTCTGCACGGCGGTGAGGATGGTGGGGGAGAAGCTTGCGACGGGGACGGTGTTGAAGACGCCGCTGGGTTAGAGCTGTGTCAGCGGACTCCTGGGGAGAGCAGGAGGACCGACCGGTCGCCCTGTTCGATGTTCGACGGCGCGGACTGGACGAGGGAGAGGAAGGAGCGCGTTGAAATATCCTTTGTCAGATACGGGATCGCAAGGAAGTCATCGAAGATCCCCGGTGGGGGCGTAGGCGCGTCGTAGAAAAGGATGACAGACATCAGCAGCTGGGGCGCCGTTGAGTCTCACGTTCACATCTACGTTTAAGGTTGACGTACGCTACCGATGGTGTAGTCATATGACATGATCATTGCAGCCTTCGGGTCGGTGGTGTTGGCGGCGAAGTTGGCGGTGGCAGCATTCACTTGGTTTGCGTACTCCGCTATTACATTGATCACGCCGCCCTGAGTGGAAACATTATCGTTAATTGTTTTCGCGGAGAAGAATGGTAAATCGTACCCAAACCTGGGTCTGCGGGAAGGTCTGGAGGGTAAATTTGGTGACTATTCCCTGGAGTGGAACTGTCAGTGTCTACTGGCGATTAACAATCATGCACGCACAAAGTTATTGAAGCCACCCTATCCCGCCTGTAAGCTCGCTTATTGTTATTCAAATGGTGCATCTTACCCTCAACCCGAACCACAGGTCAGGATTTGATGACTCGGTGATCGTGCTGACAGTGCCGTTCGGCAACACCAGCTCGAACGCTTGCACGGTATCGAGCGTCAAGCCATACTGGTTCGTTTTCCACGAATAGCCTGCGATAAATTGAATTCGTCCACATTCAAGCCACAATACTAAGTACTCACTGACCTCCGCCGAGAGTGAATCCTGCCACGCCGATGCCCGTCACGCGCCCACCGACAACGTTCACGCCGTACGGCTCAAGCGCCGAGTATATATCATCCCACACGAGTCCAGCACCGACGTCGGCCGTCTCTGTGTCGGCGTCGTAATTGACTTCAGAGAGACGTGACATCGCAATTTGCACCCCAGTCGAGGAGGACCAGCCGGGGTTCATGGTGTGTCCACCGCCTTTTACCTAGTCGTGGACGTTAAAATGATGCAGCTACGAGAGGGTAAAGACGTCACTCCGAAGGGGGTTTGGCTCGTGCCCAGGATTTGAAGCTGCAGAGAAGGAGGAGGGGGTCAGCTATTGAGCATCTATGACGATGAGAAGAGTGATGTGTCATGTCTATCCAGTACCGGGAACTCCACGCACCAGGACCAGACCTAAAGGCACCACTAAATGAGACATGCTCTCCATCATGGTATGTCCGCGTTCCGTCTCTATGTCCGAGTCGTGGGAACGATGCATGATAGAACGGCTTCTGCGAGCAGCCATGTCTGTCTGTCGCGCCGCCGCTTTAGCGAGACGGAAGGTAAAACGCAGTGTCTGCCCAGTCCCAGATTTTATGCATGCCTGACGCCCCATATCTCGGAGCGAAAGTATCACGTACAATTGTACCGACGTCCTGCGCTGTACCTGGCTCCACTGAGCAGACGGCATCAGCAGAGCTAGACACAGCATAATGATATATATCTTGTGAGTACTGGAGGTCAACTGCAACGATGGCTGTGAATTTGATTGTCGGGAGAGAGGCGAGCATAGCCTACGCACTGGGATAATAAACAGCAGATGCCGCGGATATCGCGGAAGCGATTTGCTGACAAGTCGATTGCACAGCCTGCTGGGAGGCGTACGCAGCGTGAGTCGTCAGCAGAATGAGCGCAGTGACTCTCTTGGTCGACATCTCGCGATACAAAAGGCGACGGGGAGCATGCACTGTGAGGAGGCCGCACTGGCATGCCTCGGTACATTTGTACGTGACGACGACGGCGCAAACAACAAGCTACATGTAACGTACATGTTCTCGCGGGTATTCGTGGACAACATGTTCGTGGGATTGCAGAACATGAAGACGCCGTGTGGTGGATGCAGGTGCAAGGTCCGATCAATTACGGACGGCTGAGCCCGGCGTGAGACGATGTTACGAACACCTGCCATAAACGGGATGTAAATTTCCTTTTTAGGACACTTGTGCGACGCGGCAAAGATTGGCTGGCTGCGGCGCTTCTGGACTGCTCTCAACGTTCATCTTGCCGCGGAATATAATACCTCGCTCGCCGTCTCCGTCTCCTCGCTATACCCACCGTTCTGTACTCCGACATTCTTTTCACCGCACGCACACCATGCCCGCAGTCTCTCGCACTTCTCTCCAAGGCCTCGTCGTGCTTGCCTCCATCCTTTCGGCGGGCGCACAACAAGTCTGGTAACACCTCCGTCCACGTAGTTTGTCTTCCATTCTGATTCATCGTGACAGCAATTCCACATCATTATGTGGTTCCTCCGACCCTTGTTGCAGTGCGTAACCAGCTGTCTGTTCGCGTAAACGCTTCCATTCAAATCAATACAGGTCCCTTCGGCTTCTGTGGCAGCGGCCCTGTACGTCCTCATTGTTGCCGCGCGTGGTCATGTCAGTGACACATCGGTATTAGAGCTTTTGCTTTGGCGGCTGCAACCCCCTTGCGTCGCACTCGCTCGACTCATGCATGCCCGAGCCTGTCTGCCAGAACGCCAACCTCACTTTTGCCAACTTCGACCGTATCCTCACCAACCAGACCTATTACGATGGCAATGCCTCCGCCTACGACTGGATCCTTGAACAGGGCAACATCATGAACACCAACAAGACTGGCGGCGAGCTCGCCATGCTTCTCACTGAGGCCAACGGTGGTACCCGTCTCGCTTCCACGCGCTATGTCCACTATGGCCAGATTACCGCACGCCGTACGTCCATTCCTCCGCGTAGTTTCATGTTTCCCA
This sequence comes from Amylocystis lapponica, assembly GCA_022376435.1. Classification (NCBI taxonomy): domain Eukaryota; kingdom Fungi; phylum Basidiomycota; class Agaricomycetes; order Polyporales; family Postiaceae; genus Amylocystis; species Amylocystis lapponica. The sequence continues at coordinate 147,971 of JABYQE010000044.1, forward strand.
GAACTCGGAGCATCTACTCTTGGAGTTCCTGCCTGTCCGGACATCGGCCTTCTTGGTGTCATGCATGACATGTCCTATAGAGGCATCACTCCCATCTATGATGGAATGGGTTATCCGGAAACTGGGGATATTATGTTTCACCCAGTGAAGTTGACTATCATGATCAGTTCGAGCACATGCCTGTAAACTGGTCCCACCTCCCACCTTGAGTGATCAACGCCAGACAGGGTAGCGTGAGGATGGGAGCGTCATTGCAGGCACAAACATAGGAGTGCCGATCGACGCGAACCACGTGCGCACAATGTCGTAGGGCGCCAGAGGCTTGTAGAATGTGGGAGCTCTTTTCTGAGCATTTGGAAATACAGGTTTCCGAACGCTGGAAAGATTCGAGTTTCCCTCTGCACACAAATGGTCGATATACACGCCGCTGATCTGGTTTATTTCTTACGGGTTACGGAGCATGACCGTGAAGCTATACCTATGGTGTGCATATGTGCATGAATGCGTACTCCGGAGTGCCCCTTATTTGCTGTCATCATTCATCTTGCCTGTGTTTGTTCTCAGCTGCTAACCTTGATTCGTTACAGTTACAACCGGGCGCTGGGGCGGTGTTGTAACCGCGTTCATCACAATGTCCGACATTAAAGATGAAATCGACTGGGAGTTTCCGGGAACTCAGACCACACAGGGCCAGACGAACTTTTTCTGGCAAGGAATCATCCGTGCGTGCCACTTCGTCCCCCCAAAAAACCTTTGGGCTGTTCTGAATTTCTTTGCAGCACCACAGACCGCTGGCACGACCGTAGGCAATTTCACGGACACTTTCAGCAACTTCCACGATTACACGGTACGTTTTAGTAGCATGTTCGGTCCGGGACGATCCTGGCTGACTCGCTGCCCTGTTCGCAGATTGACTGGCAGCAAGATTCGCTGACATGGCTCGTCGATGGCCAGCCCGTACGCACGCTTCTCGCGTCCGAGGCGACCGATAACAGCACCGGTGTCTCACGCTACCCCAACACGCCTAGCCGTGTTGAGATCAGGTCCGTACTCTGCCGGCCTTCCTCCTCTCATAACTGATTTCGTCCTGCGTAGTATTTGGCCCGCCGGCATCAACACCTCCGCACAGGGTACGATTGAATGGGCCGGAGGCCTGATCAACTGGGACGACCCCGACTACAAGTCAGCTGGTGCGCCCCATCTCTAACCTCCCCATCGGAATCGCGGTGCTGATGCATAACCAGGTCACTTCTACTCGGTCGTGGAATCCGTCTCAATCACGTGCAACGACCCGACGACGGCCGCGGGCGATGTGACCTCGTACGTATACGGCAGTAACTCGACTGCGTTCACGCCAAGCATCGCGTTCTCGAATGAGACTACCGTTAACGGCGCGCTTGGTGCTGGGGCGCGCGTGTGGGGCGCTTGGTGGGCTGTTGCTGCTGCGTCTGTGGCTGCACTGCTGGGCTCCGGGCTCTTCTGAGCTCGAGTGTCGTAGCATCATGATTTTTGTCTGGGATTGTGCCTGTCTTGCTTTTAGCTGGTTTCTTCGGGTTGCGGGATCGATCCCTGACGCGTGCCACATTCTTCACGTGTACGTGGCTCGCGAACAGGTTTAAATCTGAGCATGATACTGGGCTATACAGTGAAATCCAGAAAAGCGGGTGATGAGATACACGTCTACAGTGATGAGAGAAGCGAGACAAGTGTACAATAACGTCCTAACCCACACCAAACGGAGTCGGTGACATCGGCTCCTCGTAATCGACAAGTACCCCGCTATCCTCGCCCAATCCGCCCAGCTCCTCGACCCCGCGAAACTCGTCCATTAGATCCCGCACCTCCTGTAACGTAGCGTCCAGCGCCTCCGCCCTTGTCCATGCCCTCACGCCGATATCGTCCTGCTCCGCGTCCTCGCCCGCGGGCAACAATGTGCTGTACCCCAGAACGGCCTGCGCGAGCCGGATTCGACGGTACGTCATGCGAACCAGCAGTGGGCCCTCGACGAGCGTCTCCCGTGCCGCGGTAAACGCGCTGCGCGCGAAACGAGGGGACGTCGCCCTCCGCACGCTGCCGCTGGGTTCTCCGAAACCCGATGTCCGCACGGGTCCGAGATGCACGATGCGCGGGAGCGAGTCGCGCTGTGTGCGTGTTGCGGGCGAGACGGGGCTCGCTGTGCGTGCATACCCCGCTAGGCGACTGTCCTTGTCCTGGCGCGGTGTGGAGATCCTCAGGCTCGCCTCGTCGAACGCAGGAAGCGAGAGGGCAGCGAGCAGCGCCGAGTTGCGCGGTGTCGTGCCGGGCGACGAGCCCGGCGTGTCGCCAAACATGCTCCGCCGTGGTTTTGTGAAGATCGTCGACATCGGCCTGTTTCTGCTTCCCGCCCGTGAAGTGAAAGACGTGAACGACACGTCCGTACCCTGCAGAGACAGCTCTTGGTGTAGCATTGCCACTTTCTCCTGCATGAAAACTCGCATCTGGATCATGAGTGGGCTTCGGCGCAGACAGAACCACTGGATGAACGACCATGTCAAATAGTCTATCAGTCGCGGTGGAAGTAGGTGCTTGCGGGTGTGCATGGAAATACTGGACGGTAGCAGGAACGGATTGTCTTGCTGTTGCTGGAATAAGCTGCTTGCTCTTGGAGATTGGGCTGGAGAAGGAGGTTCCGACACGTCTCGGGGCCGTATCGCGAATGTCGCATCACCATCACCCAGGAGTGTCTTCAAGATGCCGCCGACATGGGCCCATACGCCGGGGAAGCCAGATGAAAGATCCTCTTCCGCACGAATGATGATAATTTTGAGTATCTGCAACGCCACAGTGAAAGCCATCGCTGCGTTTGCGGGCGGAGTTGATCCCCGGCTGTCCTGGGACTTGGAACGTTCGCCGGGGGAGTGAGACTTGGCGCTTTTCCCAGGTACATGAGGGTTTTGACAAGCCGACAGAATATAGGCAAGTAACCGTATCCAGGCTTTCGTGTAGACTTCGCGGTGGACCCGTTCAACCCATTGCCCCTCTACCATTTCCACAGATGTCTTCATCGTCAAAATCAAGGGTAGGACCACGCCGATTAAGAAGTCATAAGAAGGTATGTGTTTCTCGATAACGGTGAGAATGTCACCACCCCGAAGCGAGACTGCTCGATTGAGCAGTGTCAACAGACTTTTCCGCAAGGGCAGCGAAAAGAGCATATTCTCGGAGGCCGCGAGCTCACAAGCCTGCAAGCCTGCACTGCAGTATTGAATCACGACAAGTCGAGAAAATAATGGTTCGCTGGCGAAAATGGAGTTCCCTGCCAATGTCGCTAAGACATCAAACACTCCGGAGAAATCGACAGAGGTGCTGTAGGCAGTAACAACCGGTGCATAGTCGGCAAGCAGGGAGATTACCTCCTTCAGGCTTGGGACAGGGTTCCGAAGCAAGATCGACCTCATGTAGTCCGCGAGGAAGGTGGCAACGCGGGTACTATCCCCACGCGGATCTTTGAGAATCACCTTGACGAGATCTAGAATGCGAGGAGGAGCACCAGGCCCGAGCTGGCCTCCGGTTACAGAGAATGCGAGAACCAACGACAGAAAGTCAAGCCGCATTGCTAGGTAATCACTTGGTGAAAGCGCCTGCTGGCTTCCTTGGCCCTCGGCAAGTGTCTCATAGCTGAAGTCATCAGGAGGGCGGATCTGAGCACCATCATTGACAGGAGCGGCCTTCCCCTTGCCTACAGCTCTCGTCACAAGGATAGAGCCCAGAGCATCGATTCCCTCGCGGAGAACCGATCGTGCGGAAGTTGACGCATGATATAAATGCGGGGCCAGCATTCGTAGGAGTCGCAGGAAGCGTTCGGCGCGCTGGATGGCAGGGTTGTGAGCAACGACGGTGAGGAACAGACGGACGAGATTGTCAAGAGCGAGACTTTTCCATTCGTACTCGTCAGGCACCTCCACTGTCACTTCGTTCTTGTCACTGCCCACTTTGCGTAGAGAAGCCAGGAAGGTTTGAGGTACTTCCTCAACGACGGTTGCCAATAACGCCTCTTGTTCCTGTTGCCTACTGAGCTCATGGATACCAGCCAAGTAAGGCCCTGACGGGGGAACACCGTTCTTCAATGTCGCGAAGAGAGTGAAGGCGTTATGAGCTAGCCAGGATCCATCGGCGTCGGATGACATGAAAAGGTGTGAGAGAATGTCTAGGCTCTGGAAGACGAATGACTCTTGATGGAGGCGTAGAATCGGTTGACCGCGTACTCGATCGCCGTCCTAATTCCCGGATGTTTTTCTGCCTCGCAATAAGTCTTGAATATTGCAGGCATGAACAGGGCATAGCCACCACCCGATATGAACATGCGTTTGAAACGGGTGCTGGCGATCATATATGCTGTAAAAGCAAGATTATCAATGAGTCGTTGTCTTGATCATACTCGGCCAACGTACCGAGCATAGCTTGTCCAACAACTCCAATATCATCACCGTGTATGAGCAAGATGAGATTCAACCCATCTACTAGAACTGCAAGTTCCTGTCGGTCGCTCAGGTGCCGCGACATAGCTCGGAATATCTGGCCGACTAACAACAGATAACTGCGGGCCAGCATCAAGGACAACGCAGTCATGCTAGGATTCGCATGTAGCATAGAATCCTGGGTAGGCTCCCGTTTCCGTGGCGCATACGCCGCCAAGGGAAGTGGTTCTTGATTGTCGTTACTTGTCGAGGGTAAGACCAACCTCGACATACTTTTCCTGATGACTTTGATATCTTGAGGATCACGTTTCAAGATATTGAAGAAAAACATGTTTTGAGAGGTCCTGACCATGGTGATCCATATCAAGGATGGGGGCAATGTCTCAAATGGGTTAAACTCTTCTTCTAAGGCTCTCGGAAACATGGGTCCAGCCGGTGCAGACGGAGGGGCCCAGAGCGAGCCGGACGGAACGAGAAAAGGATCGATTTTGGATCGCCGGATCTCTCGCATTGACATTTTGCTCACTTGAGTGGCAAGTTTGGCAATAGAAGGGATGGAGTACGCGTAACTCTGAAGAGGATTAGCCGCGTCTGGGCGCACACCCAGTTTGAGGAAACCAGCAAGGTGATTCATAACATGATGGGTTACTGCCGGAGGGAGTACATGCCGCACATGTAGGAACGTCCGCACAGTTGTGACTGCAGAGATGACACTTTGTTCGTCGCCAGATAAGAGATGGAATGTGGTGCGAGCAAGGAGTGTCGGATCATCCCGCATATAGTCGATCACGAGATTGCGTGCCGTACTGGACACTACGAAGTCGCTGTCTGTGATCAAGGAAACTATGATAGGGAGCAAGGATACCATGCTCGAAACAAATACCGGTCTTCGCTTCGCACCTCGGGACCGACCACTAGTACTTGACTCTCGCCTAAGAAGGGAAATATCTCCAGAGGGTGAGCTCGTGGGAGAAGGCTCCGGACTGGGGATAGGAGTGGTCGAATCGGCGGCTGACGAGTAGTCCTCGATTTGGAGTCCAGAGAATCCAACTGTTGACTCGGCAGAAGGGACATGGGCGTCCTGATCCACTGCGTCTTTGGGTCCAGCACTCGATCTTCCTGCTCCCAGCCAATCTCCGACAATCGCCTCCTCAATTCCAAAGGAAGGACATTTCCATGGCTATCCTTGATATCATTAGGATCCTCTTCAAGAACAAAATAGCTTGTTCCCATGTCGGCCGGGACGAAAAGGATAGGAGGTCGTGCAAGCTTAAATGGTCGCCGGTAATTGCGATCAAGAATGACATCCTGTGACAAGATCTGGAATCGCCAGCTTGAGATAGTCGCGATTCGTTGAATTGCTTTGCATCGCACGGTGGGATCAGGACTGGTGAGGTTGTGCATGAGCATTCAGCTATGCCGTGAGGCATCTAACATACCTCGACAACTCGCTCTCCACCAAACGGGAAAAGTCTTCAGATCTCTTTTCCGCGTATTGCATGACTAGAAAACAGGTCTTGCATGATGTAGGTCAGCCAATAAATTGTGATTTTTGAAAGCTGGCATACAGGTGGGATGACGGTGGCAATCGGATTATCCAAATATTGACTCCACAACACCGGTCCAAGGCGAATGTAGTCCTCAGGCTTGAGTAAGCCGGATATCGACACAAGCAATTCCAGAGTTGTACAGTTCAGTGCCTTATACAAGGATTTCAGGCACTGAAGTCTCGCCGATAATGCTCTCTGGGCAGCGTTCTCCGAAATCGTCCTGGCAGCATCAAGACCTGGCGACATGAACATTGTGGTCCTACGCTACACATAAGTGTAAGCGAACAAAACACACTTTAAGAGTGGATCGCACCTTGTTCGTACTGCGCGAAGCATCTTCAGCCTGGGTATACAGAGCAAACAATTTGCCAAATGTGGCCTTGGTTTCCTCGTCTTCTTCATTATCACTGATGTCCAAGTTGTCGTCCCGGCTCACGGGCTGCTGAAAAAGGGACCAAGACACAATTGAAGACAGCCATGAAGCACTGAAAGGACGACGACGTGAGACCCAAAAATAGGCAGCGCAGGGACGACAATCGGTACATACGGTTTCAAAGAACGAGTCAGTAGCCTGATTTCCCTAAACAGCGCGCAGAACAGGAGTCTCTGCGGTATTGGCACAAGCGCGGCTTGCTCCTATCAACAAGTCCAGCCATAAGCAAGTCTGCCCATCAACATTAGGTAAAGAACTGCACCTTTGCCTCGAGCAGAACGCCTAGTCGCGTTTCGAGAGCAGAAGCGAACTTGACCGCACCGGCCGTCTACGAGCGTAAGTGAGAACTGTTCTTCCATATGAGCCAGTAGCTTACCACCATGAGATCTTTCGCCTGCCTCACATCTCTCAAGTACTCTATTAGCTCCACCAGCAATACTGACTGGCCAATCCTAACCTTCCCCCATGTCGGACCCTCTCCCGCCACCTTCGCCTTTGCACCATCAGGCCCGCTCATGAGCGCCACCGATATCATGTCCGCGTCGCGCGCCCAGAAATCTGGGAGAAAACGCACAATAGTGTTGAGCGTACATATCTGGTTCGCAATGGTCAGGTCCTTAGCGGAGGCGGCACATGTGAAAATCGGCTTGAAGAACAACTTGGGATACATGCGCGACACAACGCCGAAAAATTCGGACAGCGGTGGACAAGGGTTCTCGGGAGAGTCGATCATGAGTCGCTGTTGGAGAATAACACATGATGAGTGCACGATGAACCGACGAAAACGAGATGAACACACATCATTGATCAAGGGCAGTATGAAAGAAATCAGAGGACTTCGGACTTCTTCCGGGAACTGAGACGCAATGGTAGGGAGAACGCGCAAGATAGCGGGCCACTCTCCGTTGGCAATCTACGTGCCACTGGGTCAGTCAGCGTCAGCGCCGTCCGGATGTTGCTCACAAGATCCTGCAATGTCGTGTTGATGTTCGCTTTCCATTCCGGCAAGTCCTGGAACCAATGGCAGAAATGCATCAACAGATACTCCCGCTCGCTATTGCCTTGAATGCGCAGAAGGTCCAAGACAAGGGTGATGACGCTGGTCTGGATTTCTGCGGCCTCTCTGTCGCGAATCGCCTCGAGCTCAGGGAGGATGCGCGAACGGAAGACTCCGATTATACGGTCGACGTCGTCGAGACGACCAGGCGAATCTTTCGGCAAAGACGACAACAGAGACAATACGGCGCCGACAAATATCTTGGTCTTGCGGCAATGAATACATGACAGAAGCGGTGTGAGCGTCAGAGATGGTTCTGGTAGAAGCCAATATTCCTGAACATTGTAATGAGCTGATCCCGATCATTCAATGGTATTTAGACCTGCGCACCTCCAACAAATTGCGCATGCACCATCTTCGGCTGTACTCAGAACCCGTCTCGAGAGCCAATATGACGGTCTCCGTGACAATGACGTCTCTGATCTTCTGGTCGCTGTCTGCCTTAGAAAACCGCACACCGTATTCCTTCTCAACTGACGGCTGCTGAGGCGTTCCACACTGTCCATTTCGAATTGCGGCGATGAACCCTTTGAGGGACTCCACCTCCGACTGCGCATTCGGCGACGGGGCGAGGGTCATCAGAAGCGAAAATAAGCCCTGCAGTAGTGTGCGGAAAATCACGGGCGTCTGCGCGGTGAATGCGCTGTCACGAGAGAAGAGAAGTGCGAGAGCACGCCCAGTATGCGAATGCGAGAGGTAGAAGGTATTGAGGCAGCCTTGCAGCACCACAGACAACGTTCCAGCTCTGCCTACACAGGAGGTCACAATTAGCAACAGAGACAGGAAAGGACCACTTGGACTGACTTCACTTGAGGGGGCTCGCCAAGTTCTGATCGCGTATTCAAAAGTCTCTACCGCCGTCTCCTGTTCTGGCCCTACCTGTGCGCTTCTGTACGGACCCACAAAGGGCACCAGTAGTGCGGAGAGGACCTGGCTCTCGTGAGGGAGCATCATCGGCCGGTTGACGGACGTCGTATATGTCAACGCCCTAGCGATATGCGTCACTGACGGCTCGCGCGAGGTGAGCCCCATCGACTGGAACGACTGCGGCCTGCGCAAAGGATGCCTGCCCGCCGTCTGCACCGACGCGACGCTAACGCTGGAGGCCATCGGGAGCGACGCGCTGGACCCCATGAACGGGAGGAACGACGAGCCGACGGTGTTCTGCGACGCTTCGCGCTCCATCTTCTGGCGCAGCGGCTGCTCGCCGAAGCGCACCGCCCAGCACGCCCGCGAGATCTCCTCCGCGAGCTTGCGCGACTCGTCCACCGCGACCTCGCGCGCCTGGTCCACGACCTGGCGGAAGATCTTCTTCTGCCCGAAGCGATACCCTCGCGGCGTCTGCGGGCGGGAGGACGGCGGAGTGCCTGGGCGCGATGCATCCGGCTGCTGTCCCTGAGACGGCGTGCCCGGCCCATGGGAGCTGGTCGTGGGCGACGGAACGACGTGCGACCGGAGGGTGTCCCAGCGGCGCTTAGACGGGGACGGCACGAGCTCCTTCTCGCTCTCGAGTGCGTCGAGCGTCTTGGCGAGATTCAGAGGAACGGGCTTGGGAGCACGGACCTTGACCTTCGTCTCCCGGTCCAGACCGAACACGTCGACCTGCTCTGGAGACTGTACGAGCTGTTTCTCCGTCAATATGCCATCGTCCTGGTCGAGAAGTGTATCTCTCTCTTCGCCCGGCTTCTCGGTGAGCTGGTAGAGGATCTGGGCATTGGACGGTTTGCGAGAGAGTTTTGCAGTGTCCTTGCTGGCTACGGAGGACGAATCAGATTCGGAGCCAGACTTGTCTCTTCTGAGTGAGTCGATGGAGAACAGGCGGCGAGGAGGAGGTCTTCCGCCCGACGGCTTCTTGGGTGCATCACGCCGAGCTGACATGCATGAGGATTAACGGCCCCAACTTCTGATATCACAAACGCGGGACTGAGAATACGGGAGTTGTTGGCGTTGAGCAGGTATGTGAACGCGCTCAGTGCAATGGAATGTAGAGCAAGTTGTACTTAGAACAGCCAGGAGGCTCGGCATAATCAGCGCTGGTCTACAACCTCTGGCGCTTACAGGCGACTAGCGCTGGCGGATTGGACTCCCGCAATTTCGGCCAACGTGAACAGATATCATACCACTGTATGAGCTGCCTCAAGCTTGGGCCTATCACGACACAATCTCTATACAACAAAACACCAGCTGTACAGCACAGCACATTAAAAATGAACGGCCCGAGTCCCCATCTAAACCAGCCAGCGAGTGAAAAGCAAAATTAGGTGCTGTGTGAAACCGGAAATGCTAATGTACGGAAAATCTCTAGCGGTGCGCAATATGTTGGCATTCGAGTATGACAGGCAAAGCGAGGAGCAAGCACTCACTGCGAGGGGTATGAAGTGCATGCGGATGTGAGCGAAATCTTGAATTTTGGGTGACCTTGACGAGGGAGATACCAGATGCGACAGAGAGGATGATTCTTGATTCTTGCAGTGAAGATGACTGAATGTCGTGTTTTGATGATGCGAGGACGGAGAGACCACTTTCGTTGCAGGGCAGGGCAGGGTAGGGCAAATATGAATATTGCATTTTGACCGCATTCTTCACGAGTATGTTGACTCAATCGATGGCGTAGACGGGTTAGACAGATGTGGCAGCTGAGAGAATCCCCAGCGTCCAGAACGTGATTGTAATCCGTCGTTGACCCAGCTGCAAGAGACGAAGCATTAGTACAAACCCAATATTGAGTGATATCATAGGCGTACAGCGACGGGGCAGAATTCGGCCTGGCTGTCTCAGCAACTGGGACACAGAGGTGCGAGTAGAGAGAGGGGGATGGCGCATACGGAGGCGTAGAGTAGGGATTGACAGGAGAAAGTCCATTTTGTATGACCGCAGCATTGTGAGTCTCATTCCGGGTCGGCCTGACAAAGAATTGCTGAGCGGTGGCAAACACGTAGTCCAGACCAAGTCCAGTGGGGCCAGCAAACGCAGGTGCTCGAGGGTTCAGACGAAGTTGGGTACTGTCATCAGGAGGACCAAGTACCCCGATGTCGATAGTGGATGTAGCAGCCACCTGCAGAAATTCAACGCTGACAGGTTTGTTGGAGTACAGTTGTCCATGCAGAGTATCACGGGCTTCCTTTGCTTGTACGACCGTGGCATATTCCAAAACGACAGAGATGTTGCCTTGATTGACATCTTCAGGGCTTGGTTCCAGTATCTCCAGCTTCTTGATTTCACCAAACGGGCAGAACAGAGGGTGCAAGTCTGTAGGCTGAGAAAAGAGCACAGAGGGAAGATTCTGGACCAGAAGGCGGGGGGCTTGAGCAGAAACGACATCAGAGGAGCGCGTTCCGGGAGAGGTGTCGACGAGATCGAGGTGCGACCCGAGGAAGTCCAGAGTTGACGGACACAAACTCGAAAGGAGTGGGTGACGGCGATGGCGAGTCGCTGGAAATCACGGTGGTGCGGTCGCCACCATCAAGGAAGCCTAGACTCATAGATTAAACTCAAGGCTAAATATGGCTGTTTGATCAGGGACGTACCCTGGGAACGCTGAACAACAGCCCATGAGACATCGATGGTGTGACCCCTTTCACGACAGTAGAAACGTAAATGCTGCGAGCTCGAGAAATTGTGGTACTACGTACTTGATTTCTTTGCGGCTAAGATTATCCATGGCGCATTTGGCTTCATTGTGAGTATTCATTACAACGAAGCCACGGCGCCGCGACGCATTGTCGACAGTTGCAAGAATAACCGCGTGAGACACCTTCCCATGGCGGGAGAATATATCAACGAATTCAACTCTTCGGTCATGATCAGCATTGTCCTCCGAAATCGATAACGATAAACTTACTCCGTCAAGTCGAACGGCAAGCCCAGAACATACAAATTGCGACGATTGTCCGGCTGTTTGTTCTGTTTGATGGGTCTGTGAATTTCGGGCTGGATGGAACTCGACACGGTCCTGTAGGACGTATTCACACGACAGTCAACTGAATCTGACACGCATATATCCGGCGACACCGTAAATGTTACCACTTACAACGGGTGTCCGTCCACATTATAGCCGGACATGCACAATGCCTTCCTGCACTACTTTTAGTAAACTGGTATGCATATCGCGGGGGGAAAAACTAACTTCGCCGCGTCATGCGTATGGAAGGTCAACCCAATCACTCGGCGGCTGCCGTTGGTATATTCTTCGCATCTACGTATCTCCCCTGGATGGTTCGCGTGAGCACCGAAATAAGCCTGCTAGGACAGGTGGCTCCAGGAAATACCGATCAAATTGCTAAACAGGTCGACTATCTCACGTCGACTCACTAGGCACAGAACGGGTGAGCTTGATGCATATAGCCGCGGGAGATGGCGTACATACCGGAATCTGCTATGTTCTCGACTTTCACCGTGTACGTGTCACGATTGAACTTGAACACTGGGTTCGGCGTTGTCGTCATAGCGGACAAATCTGCAAGGCGCGGCTGTAAAAAGGGAGATTGTGTACTAAGGGATCGCTGTGTGTTTGAGCAAGGACTTTATGGGTGTGAGTGGAGTTGATTGTCGCGGGAATGGGGAGCAAGAAAGCAAGCAAAAGCAAGAAAGTTCGGTCAACTCCGCGACGTCGGCCAAGGTTTTGTTCTGATAGCTTTCCCACGCCTTTGACGCACCATCAATGCCTAGTTACTTTGCTGTACTTCCAAGTTCAATCGACCTTCAATATCAAGCATCATCACCGTACATACGTTTAGCTGTTCCGTACAAGTCATAAATTGTGGTTAGGTGCTGTGATGTTAGCAGTCATCATTGCATGTCACTCAACTCATGAATATTCATGAATGACGGTGAGGCGCAATAGATGTCGACATGAATAATCGGAGTAAGTACTTCGGATGTCTGTATACCAAGTTTGGCCCAGTGCGGGGGCACGTGCCAGGAGCGCACCGGAATTGCCGACACAAGCGCGTCAAGTAGCCACGTGGCAGGCCGTCCCCTGTGGCTAGCAAACTTGGCTCGGCCACACCTCTGAAGCCTGAGGCCTGAGGCCTGAAGTCGAGACCGTCTCTCGAGCATAGAGTTTGCCATATTTGCAGTGGAAATACAGTCAAGTAATGTCGCAGTGGCCGTTACCCACCTCACCACCACCCCATTCTGCGACCCATTCTGCGACCCATTCCGCGGCCACACAAGCAGGGTACGAGGCACTCAAGAACCTCTTTACGTCCACGCCCGAATCGCCAGCCAATGGTCCGTCCTCCGTTCCGTACACGTACTCATTTCATAAAGACTGACATGGAATCACTTCACAGATCTGAACACCCCCCTGGCCTCGTCGCAGGCCCTCTTCTCAGCAACACAGACACCGAGGGCTGTGATCCCCATGACTCAATCAGCCGCATCGATGGTCGGTGCCACTAAAACATTCTCCACTCAATGCGGCCCCCTGGATAGGCTTCTCGGTGGTGGTCTCAGGAGAGGGCACATACTAGAACTGTCAGGCCCTCCAGGATGTGCCAAAGAAGCTCTCGCTATCAGCATTGTGCGAACCTTCCTCCAATCCGTCCAAGAAGTTGTCTTTGTTGGTCAGGACCCGCTTCTGCAGCGTGCATGTGATGTTCGTGAGGATTGACCACACGAGCAGATATGCAAAACATGACCAGCCCTGCCGTTCTCAGTAGGGCGCTGCAGAGTACGTGATTCGTGATTCGTATGACTGCTCCCGCTGCGAACCCCCATTTTCAGAACCACCCTCTGTGCCCACAGATTCCGGGAAGCGCATACATCACCTTGCGCTGCACACATTAGCCGACCTTATGGTTTTCATCCGCAATCTGGAAGCTTATTTGCAGGAGCATCCAAACGTAGCAACTTCCACTACAATCTACTAGGCACTGACCAATCTATTCGTCCTTCGCAGACGTCTCTACTAGTATTGAACTCGTTATCGTTCCCGTTCCAGTCCACGAGCAGCTTGCCGATTCCAACGAGAGGCGCCCTACTCGACATTGTCAAACAGACGCTTGCCAGGGTCTGCGCGTCTAGGAACCTGACGGTGCGTGCCGCCATCGCAGATCGCCTCCCCGGTCCGATCGTCGTCGAGATGCGATACATTTCTAGGTCGTAATCACAAGCCAGCTCGCGACGAAAATGCTCAATCGAGATGGCACGGCTGCGACCTACAACACGAGCTCGCGCGCTGTCATGGCTCCGCAACTTGGTCCGTATTGCCTTTCATTCATTCATCATTCATTGCCGCTGCCGTGCCGCTATCATGCCTAATTGACAGCTCATACAATGTCCGTGCCAGGGTATGGCTACCTGCCATCTGGGAGAACGTACAGGGTGATCGTTGTCCGCGCACGCGGACGGCCGGGTCAGTTGTCCAGTCTGCAGCACGGTGTGTCGGGACTTAATGTGCATTGCGAGCTAGCGTCCTGCGCCTTGCGACATCTCCAACTTCTCCGGTACATGTGCAGGGGCGGCAGCACGTCCGTGAAGAGCGCTACGAAACGGTACGAGGACTTCCATACCGGGCAGCGCCCAGCGCCATGGCACTGATTCTACCGTTCTTCCAAGATGGGGGGCACGCTGTGCTAATACGTACATTCTACGTCCTGCGCTGCACCTCACGCCGGCCTCAATATCGCAATGTGTCATGCGGGCAATTTTCGGAGGGCTGGCTGTTCCGGTGCGGGACACGAGCGACTCCATCGAGGACGGGCTCAGAGTCACTGGTCTATGATTCCGTCAGGCCCTACTATTACGTCCATCTTCCAGTCATGCAGCACGGTCGGAACCTGTCCATCCTCGAGTATCTGCTCGCGTAAGGCGAGGGCCACTGATAGATGACATCTTCAGCTGTGATCGCTGACGCAATGTGCTGGGACGCACCCAGCAGCGGTTTTTGTCGGCCATGCGTCAATGTGGAGGAGGCGTACGCAGATATGAAGCGGTCATAGTAGCCCTTGCCGTGTCCAAGACGAGACAGAGATTTGTCGAATGCGACACCTTCGTATCGCACCGCTCGTCAACGCGGTCATGAATGCGCGATACTGCAGCGCCGGTGTGGGGCCGCGCAACGCACCTGGACACAGGATGAGGTCCAGCTGTTCGGCAGCCTCGTCCAGCACTGTGAGGTAGACGAATTGTGCGGTTCATACTCAACAAACATTGCGGGAGCATCGGAAGGCGGGCAGACCTACCGCTGGAACGGCGGCGGCCTGCGCATTCAATTGTCGGTTCCTTGATGCCCCACGTCCCGCTAGGAAAGGCGCGTAAATCATCTTCGCCATACACCTGCAGGAAGTCCATGCTGGCGGTGCCCGTGACGCCGATCTTGGGCACGTACAGGGTCTTGCCTTCCGGCGAGTTCAGGATCAGTGCGATGGCGAGATAACGAGAGAAGACGTCACACCCGCACGCAAGATCGCAGATAGCAGTGCTGAAGTGTCCACCTCCCCGGATGGCATGCTGATGTAGCAGCTAACAGACGTGCTCCGCTGGAAGAGGGGGAACGCGAGGACGCGGTGGGCTATCAGCTGGGCTTCGGGTGTCCGGTTCAGTGCGAGTGTGCACGGAGAGGAAAGTTTAAACGCAAATACATTGCTGTTGAATATCGGCTGCCGACAACGATCGGAGGGCAATCGACATGGACTTCCGGAGGGCTTTCTTCTGGCTTTGGAGTGTGGCCATTGATGAGATTGTCGATATCGGCAGCTGTGATCGCGTATGGAACGGCTAGGCCTGCACTTGGCAGGTCGGTCGGGGAATAGTGCGGGGTGATGTACGCCGGTGCTGATATTGAGCAAGTCGGATGATGGCAGAATGGCGGTGGCTGTATTTCCGCGCTCGGACCCTGTGCGAGTGATGGAAGACCAACGCGGTCGAGTATTTTCGTGCGGGCCTGGGTTCCGGATGACGATTGAGGGCACGCTGCCTTGGTGCTCCCATGGTCAGTGGCTTCACTCCCATAGCCGGTCACTTAGCCTTTCACATCCGCGGCCATGGCCACAATATTCCATATTAGGAAAGTAAGAACGCGTGTGCACGACTCCTGCGAGGCGTTTCTCTGCTTCCCCCATCGCCATGACCCATCCCCCGACGCACACTGGCCTCTTCGAGAACAGCCCAACGTCCCCCGTCTCCCCCTCGCCCCATACCCACCCCTCCCGCCCGCGGACGCCCGCAGTCGCGCCCCCGAGTTCTACGGCTTCGTGGCCTGGACCTCCACCTACCTCCTCTTCG
Organism: Amylocystis lapponica; assembly: GCA_022376435.1. Lineage (NCBI taxonomy): Eukaryota > Fungi > Basidiomycota > Agaricomycetes > Polyporales > Postiaceae > Amylocystis > Amylocystis lapponica. The sequence goes on from JABYQE010000044.1 coordinate 163,697, forward strand.
GCTTCTACCTCCTCTGGGCCCTCCTTCCAGACGAGTATATACACGCCCTCGGCGTTTCCTGGTATCCGAATAGGTATGTTTCAGCGCAAACAACAACAGGCTCCCGCGTGTCTGATTATCCGTTAATCTCCGTACGTCCTCCCGGCATCCCCAGGGAATGGGCCGTCCTCCTCCCAGCCTACTCGATCGTGGTAGTGCTCCTGACATACTTCACCTACTTCGCGCTGGCACTTGCCGGCACGCCGGCCTTCTCTGATATCAGCACGATAACAGGTGCGTCGCAGACACGCCCCCGCACTGTCCGTATATCCAATTCGAACCCTTCGACGCCACAGATGCGAAGGCCCTCCTGCCTCCCCGCGGTGCCCCGAACCCATACCGTGCCCACGCGCGACCCAACGCGCTCCCGGAGATGTACGACATCCCCATCGGCATGGTGAACCGCGTCGTGTATGGTGCGCGAGAACGCGCTGCGTGAAGTGCGCCCGGAGGCAGTGCGCGCTGCGATGGTGCTAGTGGATAAGAGGGCTGCAGTCTCACTCTCCTTCTGCCATGATTGGGTTTGATACTCTTATGACGTGTCCACAAGGCGTCCGCCGGTTGCGGCTTCTTCCCCTCTCGAGATTCAATATTCAAGGGTGCCCGCGGGACGAGACGCTAATCTTGCGTCGACTCTATTCCCGGACTCGCAGCTGCCTTTCCGGCCGCTCTTCACGCGCGCCCGGCACAGCGTCGCGCCGACGGCACACGACGTGCAGATGGGGACATTAGCTATCATCATCGAGTATACCAAGCACAGCACAAGGACTAGAGTTACATCGTGCACGGGAGCTTCGAATCAACGCACCAGTATGCCATACCGATAACATGTGAACGGGCCTTCGAACCACGCAAACCTTGTCGTACATAAGCAGGCGCTGCCGTAACCAAGTCGTGCCAAAACGCGTGGGTGCCGATACAGATAATGCAAGAACGCCTGAGAGCCGGACACGGATAGTCCCAGGCGTGCGCTCAAAAGCTGGTAGAAGATACTATCGCAGGGCCAGGTAGGCCCCGCCACTGCTGCGCGGGAATGACTGGGTCAGCGCAGCGTGCAGTGCGGGCGGCAGAGCATTTACCTGGCTGGGGAGGTACGCGTCCGCACCCATGTCTTGGTAGGAATCCCGTTCTTCGTAACGGTCGTCCGGAAGCCACGTGGGCGAAGAAGGCACAACGGGTGGCAGCGGGACAGGCAGCAGGGGGCACGACGGATGCGCGTACTCTTCTTCCGAGTCAGAGGTGGCGTCCCGCAGGTGGTCCACGTTCGTCCGCGTCGCGAGGCTCTGCGGGACCCATCTGAGCTTCGACGGGAGCTTCCCGACCTCGTGCACCTCGGACACCAGCGGAGTCTCGAACCCCACCGTGAACTGGGAGGGCGGCGTGGTGTGCTCCGACGAGGGAAAAATTCCGTGAGTGCGCAGATGGCGTTTGGCGTTGGATCGCACGGCAAAACTCTTCGTGCAGGTGGGGATCGGGCACTTGTACGCTGCAGCACGGCCATCTGGTCAGACAAAAAATACCAAGGACAGAAAATCGACACGTACGCTTGGCCCCGGAGTGGGAGTTCATGTGCGTCGCCAACCCGCTGGGCCGCGGGAACATCTTGAAACAGACGGTGCACTGGTGCATCTTGGACTTCTTGTGGGACGTCTTTGGCTTTTCCGACGAGACGCTGCCGGAGGAGGGGGGAGGAGAGAGATCGCCTTCGGAGGACGAGAGCGGGCTCCGGGTCTGAGATTGAGTCGGACTGCCGTATTCCTGCCTGTTTGGAGGGCTGCTGTCGACGACATCGAACGGGAATCGCGACCAGTTGTCGTGGATATTCGTCTCGCGTGGAAACCGCTCGCGAGGTGCGCCCGCCGACTGGTACGGAGTGAGGGAGATGTCTGAGGCCGCGGAGGGCAGACTTCCTCAGAGTCGTCGTCGTAATCATCACCCATGTCACCATCATACACGAGCGAAGGGACAGCGCTCGGGCTGATAGGGTCGGTGGCCGCCTCCAGAGAATTGCGGCGCATTTGAAGCGCGTAAGAAGCCGAATGCGGGGATTGAGTGTCCATTAGCGCAGCCGCATCCGAGATCACCGGCTGCAGTGGTGACGTGGGGGTTTTGTCGGGAATATGTGGAGGAGGGGATGCATGGAAGGCATGGATGGGGAGCCTGCTAGTGCAGAGGGCGCAAACACGTTCGATGTCGAGTGTGTGGGTAACCTCTGCGGGGACGCTGGGGGTTGAAAGTCCGCCCGCGCACCTAAATACTGGCTATTGATATCATATGCCGTCCTGCGATTCGCACTGCCCTCCTCGGCTCGGGGGCGGGACCGGGCGTCGCTGAGAGAGTCCATGGAGACCATAGAATCGTCGGGGTGGGTCATGGTTGGGCTGGTATCGTTGCGGAAGGGTATATTGCCCCCCTGGAAAGGGACAGTGTACACACCTGAATAGGCCGCATCCTGGAGGTGTGTGCGCTGGGATGACTCGGGGTAACCTACGGTCTGGGACGCCGCGGAGCCGGAATAGCAGTCAGTGAGGCTGGGCGCATGGTCACAGTACGCAGAGTTGGAGGAGTCGTTGGGGTAGGCAAGGTCCATGGACACGTCGAGTGCCCAGGATGGACGCGACGCGAAGTTGGCAGCGGGCTCGACTGCCGAATGCGACGACGGGACGTAGTACGGAGAAAAGTGGTAGCGATGGGGCGTTGGGTCGGACTGGGGATACCGCTCGTCGAGGGGGCTTCGAGCGGGATGGTGGGGAACGAGCGCGAGGACGAGTCATTCCTATGCCAGAGGCCGCGCATGGGCTGCTGCTGCTGCTTTCTGAACATGATGGGGCTACACGGAACGGAGGGGAGCGTCAGCACGGAGGTGTGGTACGGCAGAGCGGACTTACAGGAGATTGCGGGTTTCCTAGAGGAGAGCGGGGCGAAGATGGGAGAGCAGCCCTGGAGGGGTGTTGCCTTTAGACTCGGAGGATGTGCAGCCATGTCAGGGTTACATGAGCAGGACATCATTGGCAACGCCCAACTCATACGTACCAGAAGACAAACACGAGACGGCAGCCCGAGGATCGTGCCTAACCTGCCAAAGTCGGATACCCCATTCAAAAAATCGTGAGATTGGGCGACCTGCCTGTCCTGTCCTAATCTCAGAAGCAGCCGCGCAATTCCCATTATCTCGCTGCATCAACACCGACTCTTCACCTGACCATATCTGAGAATCCACCTACGAATCCCCCGCCGCGCTTCGCCTCCCGACATCCGCTTCCCCCGGCCGTCATCAGACCCCGTATATGGCTTTGCCATCTGCCCGCGACACCGCCGTCCGCGCCAGATGCCACCCGGACACCCTGGATCGAATCCCGGGTGCGCCTCCCCACAGCCAGCGTCTGTCAGCGAAATGTTGAATGCCCGAATGCCTTCCGGCACGACACTTTACCACTTTGGCATTCGTCCTCGCAGATGGCAATACGAACGCACCCCATTCAGACTCCGCGACCAATTTGCACTTGCGCGGCGCGGTTCTCGCGGTCGAGATCGCTCTGCCGTAAAAGCCTCCTTGGGCACGACTCAGTCCTGGTCTTCTCTTAGGACATAGTGACTCCATCGTCTGCAATATCTTCACTGTTTCGTCAGCGCACACCCTTCCAGCCACACAGAAGCGGCAGTGCGACACGAGATACCATCGATATTAACGCGCGACATAGAACCAGAATGAGCAGAACCTCCGAAATGTCGTAACGATTGACTCGACGATAGTCCGCACCAGATGTCTTTCGTCCACCATCAGATCCCGCACGGATTGACACATCTATCACCCAGCTGCATACCTGCAGGTTGGTGAGGTCACCCGCCCGTGCGAATTCATGAGAAGATCTATGACATACCTGAACGCGGCTAGCCTATTCTTGGTGTCCACTTCAACCACATCCTGTCTGCCAGCCCCTGCAGAACCGGGCCGTGCACAGCTCGCGTCACTCAGAAGACCAGCCTTGGGAGCCGTCCGTGCCTCTTGCATGAACACAAGACTTCTCCTCCCTGCTGAACGTAGATCCTGCTGCACGGCCTTCCCCTTCGAGCCAGGCTGAGCAGGCTGTGGTCGGGACTGCAGGGGTCGCTGTCGTCCGTCCGGGGTTATCGTAGTCTCCCTGCGTCTCAGCCGCACATGTTTCTGTTTCAAATATCGTCCAACGTATTAATCGCCCCCGAGGCTCGCAAGGAACTCGGTAATGAAAGCATACCTGATCGCTGCTGCCTGCCCCGCGACGCGCCCATTGCTCCCACCAACCATTCGCGACGCGTTCATTTCGCGCCGCTGCAGCTTGCGCATCCATTACGTCCTCCACTACCTCCTCCGCGTCCTCCCCCGCACATATGACCACATCACCCTCAATCTGCTCCAGCGAGTCGTCCGGTGTCACGGGCCCTGGTGAAGACGTCGCACTCCGCGCCGCACTGGGGCACTCGATGTCGCTCGTCACATCGTCCCAATCCCAGTCCTCGAACACGTCCCGGAGATCAGGCCCGAGGCCTCCCGGCTCCTGCACCTCACGCGCAGGCCGCGCGGGCGAGCCACGGACTAACACTCTCCCGGATCCTGCCGCATCCGCACTCCCACCCCCAGAAGCCTCACGTGTCAGCCGACGTGCCTTGGGCCGCGCGACGGGAGGGCTCGAGAGCACGTCTGCGCCGAAGCCGTCGTCTTCCACATCCCGCCGCGCGGCGCCAGGCCGCGCCGGGGAAGACAGCTCGAACGAGTCCCACTGCCGCAGCGAGGACGAGGGCGAGAGGTAGCCGTCTTCCTGCGTGACCGGGCTCGGCCCCTCCATAAAAATATCGTCGTCCTCGGGGCAGGGGACGTTCTCCTTCTCTGCTTCCGGATAGGCCAACCGCGACGGGCCTGCGGGAGCACACCCATCCCCGTCTTCACACGCCCGACCCCGACTCCTTGGTGGCTGGGAGGCAGCCGCGCCGCAGAAAAATCTGGACGACGTAATGCGCGCGGGGGATGTGTCCTTGTCCATGTCTTCCTGCTTCTTCCTCTTCACCGCAATATCCTGGTCCATCACCTCCGCAAGCGTCCGCTTTCCGCTCGCCCGCCCGGCTGCCACCGCAGGCGGCGTGGGACCGTGCGGGCGCGGTGTGCCGTTCATTTGTGCACAACCCTTAGGCGGCGCTGGTGCTTTCGCCTTCGGTGCTGCACGACACGTAAAAAATCAGTCAACGACAGTCTCGGATGTGCACGAATGTCACCCGCGACCAAATCTCGGACTTACTGAGGAACTGCAGGATGCCGGCGGGAGGTTTTTCCGACGCCTTACGTTTGCCCTTGTCCGGGAATCCCAAATTCTTGCTGTTCATAGGAAGAGCCTTGAGCGCACGCGGTACGTACGCAGGGTTGATATCTTCCATGGGCAGAAGCGTGATGGGGCACGCGTCGCCCTCGGCCACCTGCTTCGCCAATGACGGCTCGAGGATGCTGAAACCGCCGCGAAGATGCGTCAGTGCGTGTGCGGATCTGCCTGTGGTGCTTGAGCTTACGCGCCGACGTATGCCTCCTTCTCCTCATTCCACTCCTCGTCTTGCGGCACCTCCGTCAAGTGCACGAGCCGCCCCTGTGCGGCGTCGTACACCCGCTGGTACAGGAACACTTGCTCCGCGAGCACGAACGCCTCCAAGTACCCCTTCGGCACCTTCTTCTTGCCTTCGAGACTCAGCACGCGCACGACACCGTCCACGGTCTTGCACCGCCGCAGCAACGTCCACGCCGTCTTCAGCCCCACGCCCGGGATGCTCGGCAGGTAGTCGCACCCGCTCAAGATCGCCATGTGCCGGAACTGCACGTCCGACCAGCCCAACAGCGAGATCCCGCCGGGCGACGTCGCGTCGAGCCCCGCAAAGTCTGCGCGCGAGATGCACATGACCGTCGCCGCGGCGGCATCGAGCTTGAACAGCACCTGCCTGCAGCCGAACACGAGCAGGTCCGAGTCCTCCGTGAGGATCGCGTCGACGGCGCCGATGCGCTCGAGGTACGCGAGCTGCGCGTCCGCCTCGTACGGCGCGACGACGTACGGCACGTTGTCTGCGCGCAGGGCCTGCGGGCGGCTGTGGTCAGCGGGCGCCGCACGGGCTGCGGTGACGGGCGCCATAGACAGACCTTGATGAGCTGATACGCCATCTGCGGCGTGACGTCGATGCATTTTACGTAGTACTCGCGCGCCTGGGCGTGCTTGCCCTGTGCGGCGAGCGCGTGCGCGCGCGCGAGATTCTCGTTGCGCTTTTTCTTGCGCTCGGACTCTGTGCCCTTCTTCGCGGGGAGCGGGCCGCCGTCGAACACGATGTATGGCTGTATGCCGTGGTGCCGCAGGAGGCGTACCCGGTGCATGGCGTATTCGACATATCTGAGAAGCACATCAGTGGCCGTTCGCATCGCGCAGGATAACTGGAAGTGGAATTGAAGTGAAAGTGCAGCAGGTATCTGTCTTTGGCAGATTTGACAGAGGCGCTCCGTCGGAGCCAAGGCAAGGCGACTGCGACTATGAGGAGATGGCATCCCGTAGGATGCAAGGCCGGAGTGGCGCACGTGTGAATATACCGCACAAAGTCCGTAAAGAGAGTTACTAGCACGAAAAAACCTGATATGACATAAAGAAGAAACACGCATGCCATGGCAAATGCGCTAGTCCTCGTCAGTCGAATACACCCAGCAGGCTGGTCTTTGGAATGAGATCAGCCTTTCTATGGCGAGAAACTGTGAGCATGCCGTGACAGGGTCCATGCATACTATCTGACACAAAACATAGACTGCGGTCTGAAGGCGGCAGGCCGGACGTCACGAATGATTCTGAGCTGTCCCCAATCGCTTGAGCCACAGCGTTCAAACATCCAGACGGTTCACGTTTGTGCGCTGGAACACCCGGGCTTGCCCGAGGTAGAACGAGCGCAGTCCACAATGAACCGATCTCTCGAACTGCTCCTGACGACGCAACCCGCCTTGGACGAGACAGAATACTCACTTTGTTGTCCTCCTTCCAGTTGCAAGCTCGGGTGCACAGCCGTATGTGCCTCTATGCAGCCAGACATAGGCGTCAACAGCGACGGTCTTCCCCGCGAACTCGGACAGGTGTTTGTTGACCTGGATGTCCTTCAACAAGGGAAGCAAGCCAGAGATGCCCATGGTCTGTGCAGAGATTTGGCGTGCATTCACAAGTGGTAGAGCCCAAGATACTAGTACAGCGAGGTGTGCAACAAGTCGTGAAGATACTGCCGTGGCGCGGTTGGACCGTCGCGTCGCGCGCCATGTCACCTGACCGCAATTGCCAGTCAACCCAGCCTTTGACTTGAGCTCTTCGACCACGCTGTTCTTGCGTTTATAAACCTCGCTCCGCTGCATTGTATACGCGTCGCAGAATATGAAGCTGGACGGTTTCACAGCCAATGTCCTCTGTGGTGGCAAAATATTAGACGAGCACTCCGCCAACGAGGAGACTGCAACCGCAAATTGTTTCGTCGCCAGTGAGGCAGGCAAGGTCGGTCTCTCCATGTGGGCCACACTTCATCGTTTGCTTTCTGCTAACATTTGAGCTGTTCTCGTCAGGAGATTCATATTTCCTTGGGAAATGTCTCTGCAACGTCAAATGTTCTAGTAAAGGCTTATATCGACGGCCAATATATAATGAGGAAGGTTGTGAAGGCTGGAAAATCTTCTACAGTGATGGAGTTTCGTATTGATGCAGACACGAAACAAGCCCTCGTCTTTGCCAATATTGAAGTGACAGGTACTTAAAGGCAATCACTGAGTTGTAGTCATCATCCCTCTAACAATGTCATGCTACACAGATGACGATAGTCTTGTCGGACCAGATGCACATGGTGTAGGATTGATTAAACTCAGAGTGTTCCGAGTTTTATCACGGCGCCGCATCTCGCACAGTCCCACATATCATTCCAGAACATTTCGCGAGCTAGGTTTAATTCATGAACAAACCAAGAAAGCAGGGACGCATTGTGTCGCGTACGTTGCAAGCCATGCATGGGTTTTACTCACTAACAAGGTACTTCGGTTGTAGACGTGGAGAGCGCGTGACGCGAAGTATGTCCAGACCTAGGCACATGTCTACCCGTGAAGACATGCCATTTGCCAATTTCCTGTCTCAATATCGGCCTCTTGGTTTGTTTGCATTTTCAAAGTGCGCTGTAGTCAAATCTTCTCAACCTGCATTTTTAAAACCTGTAGAGATGCTCCAGGCCCAGGGAATAGTCCCTCTGCCTGTGAGGACGAACAACAAGAAGACAGCCGACAAGATCTTGTCTTCCCAAGGCAAGAAACGACGGCGAGCACCCTTGTCTTCTCCGCGGGAGAAACGCGCTAGGCTTCAGCCTGCAGCCAAGATGGCAGGTTCCTTGCCAACTGCAGTCCCTCACGCAGGTCAAAGTTCCCCTGTTATCGAATATGAAGATGTGAAGCCAGATGTCCACGGTGTTATGGCTGTGAATGCTCTCGAGGTTTGTTACTAGAGTTTGCCAGTTTTATGGCACTCACGATCATGCCATGTAGGCCCAAATTGACATGATGCAGGAGACTGTCAAAACTATGAGACGGAAGATTGATGCAATGCAAGCGATAAATGATTCGGGTCCATCCACGAAGAGGGAGGCCTCGCCTATCACTATGCGTTGCTGCTCGAGTGGCGATGTCATAGATTTGACTGACGATTGACCAGGTATGTGTGTATATATTATTGTCATGCTATATTCCTGAGCGGTGCGGGTGCAATTTCTTCCAGACTTCACTCCCACCACTAGTTCTCATCTTCTGGAGGCAATCGAGGATCCTGCGCTCAGGCCTTACCCTTGATATTTCTCTGTGTTACACTTCCGTTCCCGTTCCCTGAATTCCGTTTATCCTTTATCCTTCCGGTTGTCGGCTGTATTTGGTGTGTCTTCTTCGCAGTTCATATTATTGACGGTTTGCCTCTGCATGATGGACCAATGTGTTGGTATGAGCCTGTGCATCGTGAAACACGCAAGTGAGAGCTCCGTTGCAAATCTTTTGGTGCTGACCACATACCTCTACCTGAACTTGCACAAGCTCGCTCTCATCCTCACGAATCCAGACGTCTCTGTCCACGTCTCGAATGCTTCGCCAACCCACGCGAAAGGATCGGCGATAGCCCGTACTTCGAACAGGACAAGCGACGTGACGAGGTGTAAGATGCGCTATTCTGATGATTATGCCGCGCTCTGCCGCTCACTTCAGTCTGACGGACAGGTTGCAGACAGGGTCCTGCACGCATACTCCGCGACTGACGTTCTGTTCGGAAATACCTTCGCGCGTACATTGAAACTGCCGTGTGGTTTTGGGACCGCTCTGAAATTCAAGTAGTGGGCACGACTTGGACCGCTGCAAGGTAAAATTGGTCGCAGATACATGAATTCCACACTCGAGCAGGACTTGGAGCCGGAGTCGTAGCCCAGTTGTCAACGTAAATTGCTTCATGGACGGTCATCCTATGGGCCGCACGACGGTCATGCCAAGACGGACTGGATCACGCCAGGGCGTTCGTACTGGCCCAACAACGCGGGAACTATTCCGATTTGCCCCCCTTGTAGTGACTGGTTAGAGCTTTACAATCTATAAAGGCTCGACTGACTACCATCATTGCAGACGACGATGGCTTGGTTGATCCCCGATATGCGAACATCGCTGATCTGGGTACCATCGAAGTGCGCATATACCGCGTAATAAAACGTTCCGACAGGACGGCGTTCAAGTTCCATGTCGTATCTCCGCCGGGACCGATTCACGAGCGGAGCAAAAAAGCGGGAGCGCATTGCGTCGCGTACGCCTCCGATCCCTCTGCTTGTCTGAAGCTTCTAGTCATCCCATGTTTTCAGTCTAGGGGAGGAAGTGCGTTGCAGTACTCAAACGACCACGCACAAAGCTACATACATCGACAAGCGCAACGAGCCGTATGTCAGGTTCATGTTTCATTACAGACCTAGAGGTGTGTATGCTGTCGATACCGAGACATGGGAAGATTCACTGACAGACTGGCCTGCGACAGAACTTCTAGAGGCAGACGGTATAGTTCCGCGACTGTCGCGTGGCCTAGTAGACCATGATAATCGCCGGATTACCCGCCCGGCCAGCAAGAGAAAGTTGGAATCAAGCGGCAGTGGGTCCTCATCAGCTCACCCTAACAAACGGAGGCGGACGGGTATGATCAGTGATCTTGTGATAGATTTCAGCATGGACAATGACATTCCAGCGAGTGAGGTACAGTAATTGCGAACTCTGTGAGACTGCGACTGATAACCTTACAATGTCCCCCCTCCAGAAGGTCAAGAGAGAGCCACCAGCTCCAGCTTCACCGAAGGTCAAGAAGGCATCTCAATCTCATCTGAACTTCGAAGCAGCTGGTGCACCGGATGTCAGCGACCTGACGGAAGACTGATCGCGCAAGTCGGACCCTTGTTGTCTCTCTGACTACTGTACGCTTGTGCTGCTAGGCCATCAACATCGATTGCATTTCTGTGGTCTCACTGGAGGGCTAGCCCCGATACGTCGAGACACTGAAATATTAACGTTGTTATCATGTTCTAGTGCAGTCTTGTGCACAGGAGCAGCCGTGGTCATTCAATTTCACTGGCTTTTCGTACCTTTCGTCCTCATGGTCCAGCTAGCGATCATTTGCAGCACTAGCCCAAGGAATATTTGTCTAGCCCATCGCGACAAATATTGCCATACCCGAGTCTGTCACACATCGCGTTACGCGACGCGAGGTTGCACGCTGTCACTCGCGTGACTGCCGTTCAATGATTAATGATCACGTTGACTTGCAAGGTCGAATGACTCGAATCCCAACTTCGTCGTTCGACCGCGACCACGACCGCCACTCCGCTATATTGGCGCCACACAAGATGTATCACAAAGCTTTTGAAGTATCAATTCATTGTGAAGGAAGACCTCTTCCAGAGTTCTCCACAAAGGTCGACAACAGGACGGTATCGTGCTTTGTAGCGAGCGAGGTTGGCAAGGTGCGTACACATCCTGGACATGGGTTCATTCTATTGTTGGAGGCCTGATAAACTCGTAAAAGGTGTTCTCGATCAAGTGGAGTAGCCACATAAACTCCTTTGTCTCCGTAAACTGTTTCATGGACGGCCATCCTATGGGCTGCACAACGGTCAAGCCAAGACGGTCTGGATCACGCGAGGGCATCCGTACTAGCCCAACGACACATAGATTATTCCGGTTCGCCCCCCTTGTAGTGACTGGTCAGGGTTTCACAATCTAAATCTACAAAAGCTCAACTGACCACAATCATTTCAGACGATGCAGGCTTGGTCGACCCCCGATATGGGAACATCGCTGACCTGGGTATCATCGAAGTGCGCATATGCCGCATAACCAGACACTCCGACAAGCTAGCAATGAAGCTCCCTGTGATACCTCCGCGCGGGCCGGTTCACGAGCAAAGCAAGAAAGCGGGATTACATTGTGTCACGTGCGCCTGCTATCCCTCTGCTTGTCCAAAGCCTGTACTTATACCATGTTTCTTAGTTTAGGGACGGAAGTGCGTTGCAATGCTCAGACGCCTTCCAACAAAGTCACATACATTGACAAGCCCGACGAGCCGTATGTCAAATTCATATTTCGTTACAGACCTAGAGGTGTGTGCGCTATCGACACCGAGTCATGGATATGTTTCGTTGATAGGTTTGCCTATGGCAGAATTTCTAAAGGCTGACGGTATAGCCACGGTTCCGATAATGTCGAGTGGCCCAGACCGTGATCATCGCCGGATTACCCGCCAAGCCAGCAAGAGAAAGTTGGAAGAAAGCGGTAGCGGAACTTCATCAGGCCACCCTAACAAACGAAGGCGGATGGACATAAACACTGGTCCCGCGATAGATATCGCGATGAACAATGTCATCCCGGTGAGTGAGGTCATTCTGAAGTCCGTGAGGCTGCTACTGATAATCTTATAATTTAGCGGAAAAGTCTTCCCCGGAAAGTCAAGAGAGAGCCATCAGTTCCGGATTTACGAAAGGCCAAGAGAGAACTATCAACTCCAGCTTTACGGAAAGTCAAGAGAGAACTATCAGCTCCAGATTTACGGAGGGCCGTCAAGAAAGAACCTCGATCTCATCCGAACTTCAGAGCGGTTGGTCCACCGGATGTCATCGACCTGACGGAAGACTGATCGCGCAAGTCGGGCCCCTGCGCTTCACTGTATGCTTGTGGTGCTAGGCCACCAACAACCATTGCGTTTTTGTGGTCTCATCCTCCGCAGAGCCCCAGTGATGACTACAACTCGTTCCTCGTCAGGACTCGGCCATGGCTTCGCTGGTGGCGTCCTAGAATGCTAGCCCCGATACGCCGAGACACATGTGAAGTAATGAATGTAATTCATGCTGTTGACAATGTTATCGTGTTCCAGCGCAGTCTTTTGCACCGGAGCAGCCGTGGTCATTCGACTGCAATGGCTGTTTGTACGTCTCGTCCTCGTATGGTCTCAACTAGTGGTCGTTTGCAGCACTACCGAAACTCAATATCGTAGTCGATGGACAACCTCTGCATGAGAAAATAAGCTCTAAATTTCTAGGCGGTCAAGACTTGATTCGCGAATGTTGCGGATATCCAGATATCCGGAACCGTGACCACTGTGACGTATTCAGTCACGTACTTGGTCACGTAGTCTTGAGCGCGGAAATTAGCTGGACGACATCGACTTTGAACATTCCCCGTCATCACAGCCCTCAGAAATCTCGCCACTCGCCACCTCATCCTCACGGTCACCATTCATCCCATCCTGTCCACCTAAAACAACCAGACGCATAGACCCCTGCTCACTACCCCATTATCAACCCAATACGCAATTGCCCAACATCCTATCATTGCAATGGCACAACAGGCCCGTCCGTCATCCTCCACATCGTAAGCGTTCGTATGATTAATGTAGGTATACCGACTCACATGTGCGTCAGGCATAGTGACGCCTGGAAAGCTGGCCTGCGCCCACCACCAAAAGACGACCGTCCGCAGACTGAAGATGTTACCGCCACGAAAGGCATTGATTTTGAGGACATGTTCCTCCACCGCGAACTCCTTATGGGCATCTTCGAAGCCGGATTCGAGAAGCCCTCCCCCATACAAGAGGAGGCCATCCCTGTCGCCCTCGCCAAACGCGACGTCCTCGCTCGTGCCAAGAATGGCACTGGCAAAACCGCCGCGTTCGTTATCCCGTCCCTCCAGCAGGTCGACGTCACCCGCAATAAAATCCAGGCATTGCTCCTCGTCCCGACCCGCGAGCTCGCGCTGCAGACTTCGCAGGTCTGCAAGATTCTCGGCAAACATATGGGCGTGCAGGTCATGGTAACCACGGGTGGAACCACACTTAAAGACGACATCATGCGTCTCTCCGAGACCGTGCACGTCCTGGTCGGCACGCCCGGACGTATACTGGATCTAACGGGGAAGAACGTAGCGGACCTCAGCGAATGTCCTGTATTCGTCATGGACGAGGCGGATAAATTGCTGTCACCCGAGTTCGCGCCCGTCATGGAGCAACTGCTTGCGTTCATGCCGAAGGACCGTCAAGTCATGCTCTTCAGCGCAACATTCCCGATGATTGTCAAAGACTTCAAGGTACCCTCCACATTTACTCCACGTTTGACGCGAGTCTAATTTTTACGTAGGATAAACACATGCGATCGCCTTACGAGATAAACCTCATGGACGAACTGACACTCCGAGGTGTCACACAATACTACGCCTATGTCGAGGAACGGCAGAAGGTCCACTGTCTCAATACATTGTTCTCCAAGGTGCGCATTCAGCTCGTGTGACGAGAATTTCGCTTATGTGAGCTACAGCTACAAATCAATCAATCCATTATATTCTGTAACTCTACGAACCGAGTCGAGCTCCTCGCGAAGAAAGTGACGGAGCTAGGTTATTCCTGCTTCTACTCGCATGCGAAGATGCTGCAGTCGCACCGGAATCGGGTCTTCCACGACTTCCGTAATGGCGTATGCCGCAACCTCGTCTGTTCGGATCTGCTCACGCGTGGCATCGACATCCAGGCGGTCAACGTCGTCATCAACTTCGACTTCCCGAAGAACTCGGAGACATACCTTCATCGCATTGGGCGCTCGGGGCGGTTTGGTCATCTTGGGCTGGCCATCAATCTAGTCACGTACGAGGACCGCTTCAACCTGTACAAGATTGAGCAGGAGCTCGGGACGGAGATTCAGCCTATCCCGCAGATTATCGACAAGGGCCTCTATGTGGCGCCAAATGCTACCGATGAGCCTCAGGAGCAGAAGCCGATGGGAGCGCAGCGGATTCAGAACCAGACGCAGCAACAGCAACAGCGGCAGCAACCCGCAGCGGCTTCTGCTCAGGTTGTGTATAGCAGTGCTGCGCAGCCTCCTCGCCAGAATGGCACGCCGGTGCAGGCACGGGCAGCATACCAGGGAGCATATCGCGGAGGTGTCCCCGTCGCCCGGTAATTCTGGTTGAAGAGATGGATCGCGTGGAGGAGGAAGGGGAGAGGGGAGAGGAGGGGCTGGCTTTTTCGACGCCCGGCACACGTCCGCAACAAGAAATCACATCACCGCAACTCGAAGGGGCGTCCTGTATATATCCGGTCCGTGGCTACATCCGCATCGTCGTCTCAACTCTGGCATCCTGCAGTATCTTGCCAGTCGCATCTGCTCAGCTCTGCGTCCGACTCTATCTTATCTATTCTACGGCTACAGTCGCTTTTACTGTGTGTTACTACTGCCTCTACTTTTCCACCCCCTACGTTGCGGTAGCTTAGATGATTGTTGTGGATGGAATGTCTCCGTCGGTTTGGCCAGCCAATTTCCTGCGTGCGTCAGTTGCGACCTCTTGAAAGAAATTCGATAGAGGAAACGAAATGGCGATGTAGTAAGCGCCTGGTTGCGCGCTGTAATCGGCTGTGAAACACCTCACCATGGACTCTGCTGCGGGACAATGTCCATGCCACTGTATACCCGTCTTGCAACTGCCCCTCGACAACGTTCTCCTACCCCGCATTCTCCATCTTATGAGCTCGACACGGAACCTCTGCCTCGTTGGCGCAGACGATGGCATTCGACACGACCGAGCTGTCTTCATATTCGGACGAATCTTAGATGGCTGAAATATGCACTCGCCATCGCGGTCCTCCTCGTAATTGGCGTCTTCTCCGTGTGGGAGCCACATATAGAGATCACCTTCTACAATCGCGCATGGGTACGGCAGGAGATTGACACAGTACCTCCGCTTTCGGGATGTTTCAACCCGGAGCGTATTTCGCCATCGTACAACACGACCGCGGCGGCATACGCCCAGAAGAAGACGGAGGTCCACGCCGGCCTCTCCATGCGCCTGGGCTTGGACTGCTACGATTTCGCGGGCACAATCAAGTCAGAGCCGCGCAGGGGCATCGCGCTGCCCGCGAGCGAGCGCACATCTTACCACACGTACTGGCGCACGGACCTCGCGCCTTTCGGCCCACGCCAGGAGTGGATGCTCAAGTCGTTCTTCGCGACACAGGACACGGATACGACGCGTCTCATCCTCTGGTCGAATGGCGACCTTTCACAAAACACGATCCTTCAGGACTGGCGGAGTCGCTTTCCCGATGCGTTTGAGCTACGTGTTGCCGATGTGGAAGAGCTCGTGCGCGGGACTGAGCTGGAGGGAAGTGAAGTGCGGAAGGTGAAGGACACGCGGGCGTGGGTTGACGGCGACCTCGTGCGGCTGCTCGTGCTATGGGCATACGGAGGCGTATGGGTGGACATGGACTCGCTGCTGACGCGCGACCTCGCACCGCTTCTGGAGCACGAATTCGTGACGCAGTGGGATTGCTACGGTCAGTGCCTCCACGATCGGGCTCGGAGCACACGTTGCACTCGCTTCTGAGCTGACCGGACGCACAGATAAAATATACAACCCCTTCAATGGCGCATTGATGCGCTTCCACCAACACTCGCCCTACCTGTGCGAGGCATTTCACATCATGACGACGGAGCACCCCCCGCGACAGGGCTCGACCGACTGGGGCGCCCTCCTCTATCTCAAGCTCTGGCGGCGGCTCGTCGCCGCGTCGATCTCCCCATTTAAAATCCTCCCATTCTGTTTCACCGACGCACGTTCATGTCGACTGGACAATCGTCTGCCGGACCCGTTCGCGCCGGACCCCGCGGATGGACAGTGGACGTTTGGGCACAACAGAGACGTGGGTGGTAGGTTGGATAGGGCCCTTGGACAAATATTCTCAGTGCATCTGCACAACCAGTGGGAGAAGGCGTACCCTGAGGGCGGGTGGGTCGAGCGATTGCTTTTGCGGCGATACGAGGAAAGACTAGTTCTGTCGCAGCAGGCTTAGTATTATTTTATTACATGGGATCTATCCGGATATTTGCAGGACCGTTGACGTACTCGTATGAACTTCATGGACATTTGACAAGGCGCAGTTCAGATTTGTGGAAGTCTTATGTGAGCTTGGTTTTCCCTGCGATACCTAGGTATGACGCTGACGGATATCTGACAGGATCCCTGACATTCGAACCGTGCCAACCGGTGGGATTGTTGTGGAGCCACACAAGGAATGACCAATACACTATTTTGTACCAGAGACAGAGTGCGTCGACACCTAGTACAACCGGGTAGACAAAACCAGGGAATATCAATACCTCATGCCGTGCTAATCAAACAGTCAGAAAACAAGGGGTCATCGTCCAACGTGCACTGGCTTGCCTTCTCGAGGGCATCGACTGGCGGGATTGGCTCAGTACGAGGTTACAGTATGAGTCTACGGCTGGGAAATGCCCACCGGATAGTATTGTCTCCTTGTCGGATTCCCATGTATCTGACCACCGACCTCGGACATTTAGCCTATATATAAGGGTCGTCTACATAGTCTCAGCTCAGAGACTTATAATTAGTCCAGAAATCCTTGCAATGCGATTCAAAGTGATCCTCCTGTAGATTCGGACTCGGAGTCTCGAGTTTGATCCGTCAGTCACGTGTGTCCGAGAATTCTTTTCCATCCGCCCGCCCTTGGACTTTGACGGAGGACTTGATTTGAGTGCGAGGAATCCAACAACTTGTGCTTGCGGCTATCTTTATCCATTTCTTCTGCCGGTGCAAATCTTGGACACGACAAGCATCTCCGATACACTAGTGCCTTCACGCCGTTCCCAGTCAAATTGTGCATACGAGAACGCACGGGGAGTGTAGAAAGGCTTGAAAGCGGCAGAGTTGTTCCATACATCCGATGGCATCAAATTTCAAGGTACAGTCATGGCAGTCTAAACCACCCATAGCCTACTGACCTCGCCGGCTTAGTTTTCTAACCTGTGCGGCACCGTGTACCGCCAAGGAAACATCGTCTTCACGCCGGACGGAAACTCAGTGCTTAGTCCAGTGGGGAACCGAGTGTCGGTTTTCGATCTTGTCAAGTGAGCTTTTCATATCGAGCTACGTAGCTATAGTGTGCCACTCCTGACGAAATCAAAACTCAGCAACAAGTCGCGCACCTTCGAGTTTGAAAATCGCAAGAACATCGCTGCTATCGCGTTGAGCCCGGACTCAAATGTGCTCATCAGTGTGGACGAAGGTATGTCTACAGTTGGGCGCGATGGAAAAGTCCAGTGACCGGGACACGCTCGTTCTTCCGCACTCATTCTGACATTCGATGCCGTGCTCGTCGGCCGCCGCAGATGGCCGTGCACTCCTGGTGAACTTCCATCGGGGTGCAATACTGCACCATTTCAACTTCCACAAGCCCGTCAAGGCAATCACATTCTCCCCGGACGGGAAGTGCGTCCACCTTTCGCGCCTCAGTGGCACAATATGTTGATTGCACATGCGTCAGATACATAGCAGCCACGCACGACGCGCATGTCCAGGTCTGGCGCACACCAAACCACCTTGTCCGCGAGTTCGCGCCCTTCGTCCTGCACCGGACATACACTGGACACCACGACGAGGTGCTCAGCATCGAGTGGTCGTCCGATTCAAAGTCCGTCTGTTTCGTGTGTACACGGCAAACACCCCTCTCATCACACATTCACAGATGCTTCCTTACCACATCCCGAGATATGACAGCCCGGCTGTTCACTCTCGATCCAGTGGAGGGCTTTCGCCCCAAGACATTCGCGGGCCACAGGGACGTCGTCCTCAATGCGTACTTCTCCGCGGACTCAAAAACCGTAAGGTCTACTGTGACCGACATACCTATGGAATCACTCATCAGTGTTTTCCCAGATTTACACCGTGAGCCGTGACGGAGCGGTTTTCGTATGGAAGGCGAAGCCATCGGAGGCTGATGACAGTGACGATGATGGGCCCGTCGCCTCCACTTCGGCGAGCGCGATATTCAACGAGATTGCAAATACGCGATGGGGTGTGCACGCAAGACACTATTTCAATCAGCCTGGCACCAAAGTTGTATGCAGCACGTTCCATCGCGGGTCTAACCTGCTCATCGTTGGCTTTTCCTCTGGGGTGTTCGGGCTTTGGGAGATGCCTGCCTTCGTGAATCTGCACACATTGAGCATGTCGCAGGAACGCATCTCTGCCGTGGCTGTGAACCCTGCAGGCGAGTGGCTCGCGTTCGGCGCACGGTCGTTGGGGCAGCTGCTCGTCTGGGAATGGCAGTCACAGTCGTACGTGCTGAAGCAGCAAGGACACACCGCGGCGCTCAACACGCTCGCATACGCACCCGACGGGCAACACATCGCGACGGGGGGCGACGACGGGAAGATCAAGCTCTGGGCGACGTCCTCCGGCTTCTGCTTCGTCACCTTCACCGAGCACACCGCGCCCGTCTCCGCGGTCGCCTTCGCGAACCTGGGCAGCGTCCTCTTCTCCGCGTCCCTCGACGGCACCGTGCGCGCCTTCGACCTCGTGCGCTACCGCAACTTCCGCACCTTCGCCGCGCCCACGCCCGTCCAGTTCGCCTGCCTCGCCGTCGACCCCGCCGGCGAGCTCGTCGCGGCCGGCTCCGCCGACTCGTTCGAGGTCTTCCTCTGGTCCGTCCAGACCGGGCGCCTCCTCGACGTCCTCGCGGGGCACACCGCGCCCGTCTCCGCGCTCGCCTTCGCGCCGCACGGCGCGACGCTCGCGAGCGGCTCCTGGGACCGCACCGTGCGCCTCTGGGCCGTCGCCGCGCGCGCGCGCACCGTCGAGCCCCTCGCGTTCTCCGCGGACGTCCTCGCGCTCGCGTTCCGCCCCGACGGCGCGGAGCTCGCCGCCGCGACGCTCGACGGGCAGCTGCTCTTCCTCGACGCGCGGCACGCGCGCGAGACGGGCGCGATCGACGCGCGGCGCGACGTCGGCAGGGGCGGCGGCGCGCACGCGAGCCTCGCGTACACCGCGGACGGGCGGCGCGTGCTCGCGGGCGGGCGCGGCGCGCACGTCGCGCTGTACGACGTGCGCGCGGGCGTGCTGCTGCGCCGCTTCTGCATCTCGCAGAGCCTCAGCCTCGACGGGACGCTCGACGTGCGCGACAGCCGCCTCGCGGGCGCGGACGCCGACGAGAGCGGGAGCGGGAGCGAGGACGGCGGGGGCGCGGCGGCGCTGCCCGGGGCGCGGCGGGACATGGGGGCGCGGCGCGGGCGGGTGGAGGCGCGGGTGGCGTGCGTGCGGCTCGCGCCGGGCGGGCGGGGGTGGGCGGCGGCGACGCCGGAGGGGCTGCTGCTGTATGCGCTGGACGAGGGCGCGGCGTTCGACCCGGTGGACCTCGCGCTGGAGGTGACGCCGCAGGCGGTCGCGGCGGCGGTCGCGGGGAGGGAGTGGGGCGCGGCGCTGGTGCTGGCGTGCCGGCTGGGCGAGGCGGGGTTGCTGCGCGGGGCGGTGGGCGCGGTGCCGCGGGCGGACGTGGGGCTGGTGGTGCGGGCGCTGCCGCAGGTGTATGTGGGCGCGCTGGTGATGTGTGTGGCGCGGGGCCTGGAGGAGAGTCCCAGGGTGGAGTTTGGGCTGGTGTGGGCACGGGCGTTGCTGGGC
The DNA here is from genome assembly GCA_022376435.1 of Amylocystis lapponica. Classification (NCBI taxonomy): domain Eukaryota; kingdom Fungi; phylum Basidiomycota; class Agaricomycetes; order Polyporales; family Postiaceae; genus Amylocystis; species Amylocystis lapponica. The sequence continues at coordinate 183,759 of JABYQE010000044.1, forward strand.
ACGCATGGGCGGTACTTAAGGGAGCGCGCTGGGGAGCACGCGGCGGTGCTCCGGACGCTGTGGAAGGCGTTGGGCGAGTGCGAGGGGCTGTTGTCGAAGCTGTGAGTGCGATGTTCTGCGACTCGTCCAGGTTCGTAATTGACGCCTGGTCTCCTGAACAGGTGTGCGGAGAACAGCGCGACACTTGCATACATCATCGACCAGATGCACGTCAAGCAGGCCGTGCGGGACGTGGAGATGCTCGAGGCTTGACTAGGAATCATGCATCACCTTGAAAGCTGCAAGTCATGTGTACAGGAGATTTCCGCTAGTATTGTCTGGTGTGTCGAGTCTGTTGTACGATGAGACGTGCCTTCGGCCTTGAAATGTATTCTGATTTCAGTCATGCTGATCACATCCGCGAGCAAATGGTCTATTATATGGAATTATCCAAATAGTCCAACAATGCACTCCAAACACATCTACGCCTGAAGCCATCTACTGTCCACGCTGCTTCTGGTCTTTCTTCTGCGGGTCGTTTCCCTGTGCATACTCGCTGTTCTGTATCATGTATAGGCATGAGCATGGTGTCGGCACCGTGTGCGGATGAACGGACCTTGGTGTACGTCTCGCCCTGATCGCCCTTGCGCTGCTCAGTCGGCTGCGCCTGGCCCTTCTGCTCCTTCTGCCGTTGTGTTTCGTCCGAGCCTTTTCCCTGGGGTTGCATTCAGCATCCTATGCACATGAGAGACCGCGCGAAGGAACGAACGGAGACGGCGGTGGCAGCGGCGGCTGCACCGCTCGGACGCTGGTCAGTATCAGATCGAGGGAGAGGCACGTCGCTTGGCTTTTGCGCAGGCTCTGTACCAGACTTGCGCTGCGGAAGAGGCTGGGACGGATCGGAGGCAGGGAGCTGCTCTCGGCCGAGGCGATACTCCCCTGCAGCATATCGGGTGAGTATTTGGGCGGTCAACGGTGGGCGAGGAGGGACGCACAGGTAGGAATGTATCCGGGACTGTTGGAGTTCTCCTTGGAGCTCTGATACCATCTCTGGCCGTACCAGAAGGCAGCTAGCCCGGCGGTCACAGTGGCCACGCCGAAGACAAGGGCCTGCGGCGGGTCAGCCTGCGTACCGACGGCTGGGCGAGAGGGACGTACCTGGGATTGCCCCGACCGAGCTGGGTCTGGAGGCGAGGACTGCCGCCGCTGCCGGACTGGCTCATGGTCGACGAAGAGTTCAGTATGCGCTTACGTCAGGCAGGCTGCTGGGTGGATGGGTCGGGCGAGTGATGGCAGGGCCACGGCGGCAGGCCTCGTAGGTACATATACAGGTGCTGCACTCTCTCCTGCGTCATCGGTGAGCCCGCCGCCCATGACGTCACGCGTCCGCACGTCGCGATCGGCACGTGAGGCGACGCGCTGACGTCGTTCTCTGCACCGACGGCGGGCTGCCCGTCAGGACGTCGCCGGGCACCGTCGCCGACGAGCTCGATCACGCCCGGGCCCGTGTCCGGTGCTGTTGTCGTCAGCCTCCGACGGTCAACTCGAACCATCACCGCCGCCATAACCATCATGCCCGAATCCCTGTCTGGAAACGTTGCAGCAGCTGCTGGGAACAAAATCCCGCCCCATTGTCACACACGCATCCCAGGGCCAGGCGCCCCGCTTCCCCCCAGAGGCGGCAGTGCCTCCGTACGTGAACATCGCCAACGTCACCCACATCTCTGACCGTGGATCCATGCACAGACCCTCATCATGGGTGTTCTCACAGTCGCAACGGGCCTCGGTGTCTTCTGGTACTCCCAGCAGCGCGTCCAGGGCCGCAGCATCCACACCAACCCCTCAGACGTGCCCACCTGTGCGTGTATCACCTGCTCCTCGCGCACATTCTGACATGCGCACCGCAGGGCAGTACCGCATGGCCCAGCAGCAGCCCGGCGCCGTCCCGCCCACCCAGCCATCTGGCATGAGCCAGCGCGAGGCGCAGACCCCCGTGCATCAGCCGACCCCCAGCGCGTCGCTCCCGCTCCCGGGGAACAAGAAGGACGGCTATGCCGTGAGCGCCGTCCTGACCTCCATTCATGTAAGCCCTCGGCACCCGGACTCCCTTGCTGGCGTAAATTGATCGTGAGGCGAAGGGCAAGGGCAGCGAGGACGCGGCGCACGTCGAGCAGCCCGCCGGGCAGAAGAGGATGAACCAGAATGGCGCGTACACCAAGGTGTCGCCCGTCCCGCGATGCTTTGCCGAAGATACAACTGACGCTTGACTTTTCTCCGCCCCCAGAATTCGGACTACAAGGACGGGTACAAGCCCAAAGCGTGAGGCGTCGTCCGATCCGTGGCTCGTGGGGAGGTTTGCGCTGCGTACGATCCATGTCAGGAGGATTTGGCGCAGTAGACACCCAGGAATGTACGAGTTAATGGATTATACGCGTTCGTCGACATCAGCCGTAAACACTGCGTGTATGGAAAACGTGGATGGCGGACATTGTAAAAATGGACGCAAAGCCTTGAAGGCGTCCCCGATGTCCTTCTGGTGGTCTTTGGTGGCATGTGCCGTTGACGAGGGCCCGGATGGCGGTGCAGATGCAGCAGCGGGGCCCGCCCTTGACCAAGCGGGAAGACAGAAGGGTCTGACCGGCTGTAATGTCAGCGATAACTTGTACTGTTCACCCGTGCGTCACGAATGAATTCTGCAGCATGACATTCTACATCGAGTCCGCTGGCGCCCTGCACCCTCTCGTCACACTTGCATGGCTAATCTGTGAGGAAGGAGGCAAGAGGCAACGTCTGTCGGGATTTGTGAACACGGTCCCGATGGCGGCGCGACACAGCCCTGCGAGTCCGACAGAATTAGTAACGCCCACGTCTTCGTAGACGTCCCGTACGAGATGCTTTGCGCCAAAGGGCCACGTCATACATTTGGTGGAAGAATCAAGTGCAGTAGCCAGCTCGGGTCGTCGAGCGATGCTGGACAGGTCACAAGTTATACCTGCGAGATAAGATAAATCTCGTTCCAACAACCAGTCCATGAACGAGGTTCAAGCCATTCAAGAGACAGAGCTACCGCGGCGCTATCGTACTCGATTGGATGACGGTAATGATAGCCCTTCGGTGTGTCTGCAACGCAGGACTTAAATAGATGTCTGGTCTCGCAGAACTGTCTCGGATCAAACATGCGCACCGTTAACTGCACTGCATATATCGAGCGGGAAGCCAAGCGCTGCAGGAACTTTGTGGTCGGACTCCACCCGTTTTCTATGGCGGAGTTGTCCCGTCCATGGACTCTGCGTATGCAACCAGGAACACCGACGTGGATCACTGGAAGAGCAGTGGACCAACGCGGATGCATCGTCGGGCTGGCTGGGTATGTCCGGATATGACCGTTGCAGTCGCTGCACATGAGATGTAATGAAAAATGGGAAGATGGCTGCGCGGTGGATAGAAGACGGAAAGAGCACGGTGAAGCGAGTCGCGCAAGCGACTGCTACAGATCCTGGTGATGTCTAGCAGGAAGAAGTGGTATTGTACGGCCTGTTTGACATCACGAACCTGTGGGTGCTACTGTATGAGAGCAACGGCATCGCGCTTGTGAAGCGGACGGGGCAGTTCGCCACAATCACGGAGCCTGAGAGAAGAATACAGAAGAGACTCTTGCAGTCAGCATGGACTCGAGTCTGCCATACACAGGTCATGCATATGGTGGGCGAGCGCATTTCTAGAGGCGAGAGATTAATCTTTGGATTGCGTGCAGTGTAGCTCTGAGGGCGACGGAGGCTGTTAGTTGATCAACGACTGCGGCACAAAACTTCTTGCTTTGCTTCCCACCAAGTGCGACTCCGGCAGGCTCGTCTAGATCTATTGACATTGAGAGTGACAGGAAGGCGGTACTTGGGACAGGGGGCGCAGGAACAACGTGTTCTGAGAGCCTGAGACAACGTGCAAGAGTGTGCACACTGCAAAGTCCGCCGGTCCATCGAATCCAGTGCAGAACAGAAGCAGTTCTTGACATCTATAAGGAGTGGGACGAGGGGGTCAGTGTGGCGCGCGTAGCGCGCGTGGAAAGCACATGGAGCGCACATGGAGCGCACATGGAGCGCACGCGGAGCGCACGCCAACCACGTTCGCCACATGGCGTCCACGCGCGCTGCCCACGTCCCATTCCAAGGGCCAGGCAGGTCACGGGCCAGCGCGCGCGTCAAGTCCGAATCGGGAAGGATAACAATACTTACCTGTATATTCACAAATAAATGCCTGCAGACCACAAATATACTTCCATCAAAGCTGTCCACTGTAAATGTCTGCCACCTCAGCATAAAAATGGGACCATAGGCACATGCCAGACACTCCAGAAAGTCATTGAACAAATGTTTCACCTGTGGATCTCAATTGCAACATCCAACTGGCTTAAGTTGAATTTTCCAGTGTCCAGTGCTCCAGCTCATTTGTCACAACACTATTTTTATATTTTATCTCTTCTATTACAGCTACATAAAATATACATTCAATGATGAAGCCATGGGAAGATTTACATTGACATGCAAAACATGTAGCTTCTTCTCTTCCATATATAGGGAAACTGGGAAGTAAAATTCATAGGACTTGCAATGTTTGTGACATTGTCTCTTCTCAATCAAACTGCAGTCATACAATATTCAAAACACCATGCTGTAATAAAGCCACGGGAACATCTACATTGCTTGAATTCAATGACACAAACTAATTTACATCTTGGATTGAAGACATGACCACAGGAAAACCATAGACTCTTTGTAGACTTGGCCCTAAGTGATGTGAAGTTCCACATCAATGCACAGCAAAGCCATGCAATACAACATAAAGTATAGTCACAGGAAAAATAAAACATAGCCACAGGAAAACATAGCCACAAGCAAAAATACAGCTATGGGAAAAATAAAACATAGCCACAGGAAAAATACAGCTACGGGAAAAATACAGCTACAGGAAAATATACTCATGGGAAACAACATCATGATAGCCTCTGGATACAAACAGGAAAAAACATAGTGATGGAAAACAACACAGTCTCAGAAAACAACATGACCACAGGAAACTATATAATCATGGGATACAACACTGTCATGGAAAATTACATAGCCACGGGAAACAAGACAATCACGGGAAAATTGAACTATATAGCCACAGGAAACAACATAGTCATGGGAAACACAATAATCTGTTGTATATATAAATCTCCAAGACCATTAATGCATGGCGAAGCCATGCACACACTATCAACAATGACACCCATGGCGAAGCCATGTTGAATAACCTTCCGTGGCGAAGCCACGGGTAAAAAAGCCTAGTAGCCAGAATGTCCCATCCACGAGGTCCCGCGTTCGCCGAACATGTTCGGCGAACGCGGATCACAAGCGCCCCGTCACACAGTGACCCTCACGGAGACATACCTTATCCTTTTGTGATACAAAGGGTCCCTTTGATGAGTGCAGTAGAAAATTGATCTGCTGCTTTTGTCTCCCCTAAAAAAACTTTAGGCCTCTTTGAACATAACACATAACTTTGAGACTAATTTCAAGAGGCATTGTTGAGTGTGAAAAGCTCGAGAGATTCAAAGGTACCCAAATTTGCGGACTTTCATTGAACACACCCAAAAATGGTAACTTATAGACAGATGCTACCCTCTCTCGAAAAAGTTACAGAATATTGTACATCATTGATAAATTTCAGAACACTATCTCAGAAGCATTTTTACATGCTAAGGTTACAATTGAAGAAAGTGCAGAGGGCACAATGTCAATAATCTGACATATCAGACAAATGCGAGCCACTCCAGCATAACAAAAGCGCGCACTGGCAGCAGCGGACAAAGAGGCCAAGGCAATGGGGACGGGCAATCGTCCGCAGGGTTCAAACTCCGCGTGGTAGGTGGCGGCACTGATGGCATTACCGCAAATAGGTGCAGTGATGGACACATGTCTACTGACCTTCGACTAGCGCGCAGGCAATATTTTCCTGCACGGTACAAATCTGCAGATGGCCGTAGAGTCATAATGGCCCTTTGGTTTGGTGTAGACAATAAATGAGAATAATTGTCGAAACAAAGTTTTCGAGGCAGATTTTCCTTAAGTCCGCAATGGAGCTAACTTCGGGCTTCTCCACTGGTCATACAGTAAGAACCAGTGTCATCTGGCACATTCTATTCCGGACATTATGTTGAGGTGGAGTCATAGGCACATACAAGCAATGAAAATGAGGCATTCCCGAGCTACAGATTACAGGATAAGCTCTGCCAGAGGTAGGCAGATCTAGATGCCACCTCAGAGGTACCGAGAGGCATGCTGTGGTAATGAGACACGACAATAACGTGTCTTGTGATTCTAAGACATCGTCACAACATTCCGAACACGTCATCTCCCACAGAACGGCCCGGAAAACTTTTAATTAGACGCTGTTGTGCACAAAACGTGACGACTTGCCATTTTTAGCCGACGCGTTTGACGTGCGCGCGCGACGCGACACGTCTTGTTTACAAGCTTGCTGGCGCGTCCAAACGATTATCTGGGCCCTCTGGAGTCATTCATACCTAGTATCAATGCCAAAACATCGGTCTATAGCCCAGAAGGCACAAGCTGCACGCAATCTGGCTATTATAAGCCAGTCCCACGAGGGCAAAGAAAATGTCTTACCAATTGTCTCAGGCTCATCACCGGATTCCTCTTCCCCTGCCGGCATTCATGGACTAGCCTCGCATCCCGGCACCTCGGCACATGCTAAAGCTTCCGCACCCCACTGGCAGCGCAGCCTCCACAATGCGCGCCGCCGTGAAGCACGAGCGCGCAAGTCGGTAACCATACTAAAGAAGGAGCTCCGGGAAATGAAGGGTCAGCTGGAAGCACAGATACAGTTGACAGAGCTTGCAGTGGAGGGAGAGAGGCAGAAAGACAGAGAGGTGGCTGAGGCCGAGAAGCGTCGGGTGGAAGGGCTCTTCGAAGCAGAGCAGTGGCGGGAGCAGGTGATGGCTCAGGTGGGAATGCGGTGGAGCCAGGCGATGCGCACGACGGAACTACGTGTGGAGGAGAATACAAAACGCGTCGTAGCGTTGGTTGCCGATGAAGCCAGGTGCACGCTACAGCAGGACATGGATGCAGCCATATCACGGCAGCAACATGACACAGAACTCTTGCTGTTGGAACACCGACGGGTTGCGGAGGCGGAGATCCACGCGATGGAAGTGGTGATGCAGCAGTCCAACGTGGCCTTGCACGAAGAGAGAGCTTCCTTGGAGAAAACACGAGAGGAGCTTGCGCAGGTCAGGAAGGATCACGCGCGCATGCGAAATCGTCAGGATACTCTACAGAAACAGAACCATACCTTGCGGAAACGTGTCCAGAGAGTCCCGAAGGCGAAATTGAAGGCCGTCGAGCATGCCGTTGCGAAGATTCGGAAGCAGACGCAAGCACAGAAGGCCTTCCAGCTGAAGGAGAAGGGTGCGATAACACAACCTGCCCGTGCCTTGATACGCGGGCTGGTGGAGCTCGGGGTACCTGTATCTCGGGTCAGCAAGGCCATTGTCTCCGTCTCAGATGCTATGGGGACAAGCATCTCAGGAAGCGTTAGCTCGCATTCTGTTTCGAGAATTGTTCTGGAGGGCCATGTGGCTTCGAAAATGCAGATTGTTGAAGAGATTGCCAGTGCCGATGGTGAGCAGAGTATCACTAGCCCTCAATATACATCCCCAGTGCTCACATCTGCCAATAGGCCTAACGATCAGCGGTGACGGAACGACACATAAACACCTCAATGTTGAATCACAAAACATTTACCTCACCAAAGGGGACTCTCATGTGCGCCGCTTCCTTGGAGTCCACTCTGCACCAAATCATACAAGTGAGATGCAACTCGCGGGCTGGCAGAATGCAGTGGACAACATGTACACTACATACAATGCAAGCCCTCGCGGTCAGCAAAATCCCATGGTGCCACATGACTTCACGCACAAGCTCAAAGGAATTTCGACGGACCATGCAGAGGATCAAAAGAAGCTGGCGCGGTTGATGGAGGGATGGAAGATCAAGACTGATCGAGAGATTCGAGGCGAGAAGGCGATGCTAGCGATGGCACCAGAGAGCTTGATCCCACTACTTTGCGAGGAGACCGAACGGGCCATTGCGGACATCGGAGGCCCATTAGCCTGGGAAGCACTAGCAGCCGATGAAATCGAAGCGCGTAACAAGGCAACCTTGCGGAAAATTATTATGCGGCTCGGGGAGGACAGCTATGCATCCCTCACAGAGGAGGAAAAACGCGCCGTGGATAGCTTCGTATGGGGAGGATGCTGCATGCATAAGGAGATGAACAGTGTCAAGGGCGGGAATGTACACATGATGGCGTACTGGGCCCAGGCAGGCCTTACTGGGCCGATACTGCTGATGAACCGGGATAACGATGCCGCGGCTTCCTCAAAGGGCGCAAATTCAGCAAAGACGCGTGCGGTAGAGGTTTCCGAGGGAGGCGCAGTGAAGCTGGCAAGTCTCGCTGGAGCTATCTTCCGGCACAAAGATGACAAAAAGGGTCAGCAAGACAGCCTGCGGGTTTATTTCGAAGCCAATACTGCGATCGGGTACATGATTCCATTTCCCGACACTAGCAATACTCGCTATCAATCCTACTGTGCCGCTGCAGCAGAACTTATTGTTCATCTCCCCATCTACCTACAGTTCCTCGACGACATACGTGATAAGAAGACGAAACGTACATTGAATCACATGGAAAGAAATGTCTACAGAGGTCTCCAAGACATACCGACCCTCACCGAGCTCTGCGTACTCATACTGTATGCTCAATCCATCAGCCACCCTTACATGCGCCAAGTACGAGGCCCCGGGCAAGACAAAACAAATCTCCTGGAACTCGGGCCCTTGCACAGCCGCGTCAAGCTACATTGCCACCGGATAATAGAGAACCCCGGCCTATTGTTGGCTTCCGATGCGTCTTACAAGTCCGGGGCGATGGACGGGAAACTGTGGGAACGTCCAGAGGCATTTTACACGGTGCATAGGATGAAAGGGTCATTACCTCACCTGGAGCCCGCACTCGTTGCATTTTTTACAGGTGCACTCGAAACATGGGAGCGGTTCACTAGCGAGTTTGCGGAGGGTGCAACACTGTCGAAGATGTCACAAGCCGATCGCGAACTTGCTTGGATGCGGACAACCAATGACGACAACGAGGGCGCGCTTGGTTCGTACCGAGTCAGCGCTAGGCGAGCACCGAGATGACAATGCATCAGTATAACGCACGCACCATGTACAAGACGAACAATACAGCGGAATACATCAAAACCCTCGCGCCAGAGGACCAAAAATACTTGGCTACAGCGGCACGTAGACTCGATGGGAGTGGGCTGGAGATGGCTCGCCGCAGGGAGCAGGCAGAGGACGATCGTCGAGTGGTAGCCGAGAAAGCCACAAAGATGAAGTCAGAGCCGCGGAGCGCAGAAGAAGCGCGATGAACTCGCCGCAGTGGTCCCTATTCTTGACTTGGCTGTCTCGTGAACAAGCCACCGTCGGTGCAGAGATCGAGATGCAGCTAGAATGGCACCGTCAGTACGACACCCAAATTGACAAGAAGACTCGACTTAAGAACAAAGCCCTCAAATTGGAGGCACTCATCGCTGCCGTGCAGCGATACCACAGCGGAGACCAGGTCGCACCAGCGGACAAGATTTCCGAGTCCCATGAAGCAGGCAATGATTGCGAGGGTAGTGACGAGGACGAGCTGGCAGACTGACTCTATCAACACAGTCAACTGTGCTGATAGAGGTCAAGCGAGGGGTTGGGCAGTACTACTGGTCTATCAACACAGTCAACTGTGCTGATAGAGGGCGAGGGGAGGGAGGAAGGGAGGCGGCGGAAGAGCTCGTTGTCGAGCGTCACGGTTGTCACCCGCGGCGCGCATCGCCGCAGCGGAGAGCGCTCACCAGTCACACAGCACGCGTATTGAGATATTACCTTATTGGTATGATACTATTGAATCGAGACAATTATCCTTGATAATTCCGAGCAGACTACCTATGTTTCACAGCTTAGAACTCTCAGACCTCGTCCTGACCATCCTCACCATGTATATGATCGACTGCCCAACCACTTCGGGATGGCAGCTGCCAGGTGTTGGCAGCTGCTGGCACACCATCAAGATTACATAATGGGACACTTTCCGAACCGTCCTTGCCCGTCCCCATTACTAATGTTCAAGCTTATATACGAACAGTTATTTAATGCACGTGATAGTTATCATTTAAATTCCCGTTGAAGACAATATTTGGACTGGACTTACACTGCATGCATGGCTCGATTTTTCGGGCGAAGTATTGTGAAAAAATGATAGAGTTAGTCTTAATACTTCTACAATATATAAGCCCAAAGAAGTGTAAGAAAATTTAGAATTGCTTTAGCGGAATTTGAAGCATAATATGGTGAATAAACTTGAGAAGTATTCAAAATATATATTTTGATATATCCACTATTGATCTCCGGGAAGTTCATGATTTTTCTGCTCACAAAAAGCAAAACATATGATGAAAATATTCTAAATAGTTTAGTAACGATCTTAACGATCGAGGATACCTGTCAATAGACAGGGGAGCAGTGTGACCTGAAGACTTCCGGGAGCCTGACAGTGACTTAGATGTCAATGGAGTGCCCAGATGGTTGTAAGACCTCTGGATTCATACCTGACAGTGACTTAGATGTCACTGTCCTTCTATGTGAGTAATAGTACATGATAGAGACGAGGGAAACACATACATGGAGTGCCCAGATGGTTGTAAGACCTCTGAGGCACTCCGAGGCGTATCATATTGTAAGTACAGCGCGATTTCCCGATATGGTAAGTACAGTAGTGGTAGGCATGTAGTACGAAAATGAGAAACTGCGACATTTAGACCAAAGGATTGTGAAAGAACCAATGAACAATGGTGACTAGCAGTCACAATTTATTCAAAATCACTTCACAAAGGATTCACAATCCTTTGTGTCAAAAAAGCGAAGAAAGATTGAAGAAAAATTGAACTCCAGCTATGACCGTCACCCTGACGGTCAATGACCATTGGCGACCGTCATGGTGACCGTCATAGGGACACCGGGCTGGAGTTCAATTTTTCTTCAATCTTTCTTCGCTTTTTTGACACAAAGGATTGTGAATCCTTTGTGAAGTGATTTTGAATAAATTGTGACTGCTAGTCACCATTGTTCATTGGTTCTTTCACAATTCTTTGGTCTAAACTATTCAGAATATTCTCATCATATGTTTTGCTTTTTGTGAGCAGAAAAATCATGAACTTCCCGGAGATCAATAGTGGATATATCAAAATATATATTTTGAATACTTCTCAAGTTTATTCACCATATTATGCTTCAAATTCCGCTAAAGCAATTCTAAATTTTCTTACACTTCTTTGGCTTATATATTGTAGAAGTACTAAGACTAACTCTATAATTTTTTTATAGTACTTCGCCCGAAAATTGAGCCATGCATGCAGTGTTATTAGACTCGATAACCAGTGAGTTAGGACACTTACATGAGCTGCCTTTTCGGTTTAGGGGGCGGAGGTCGAAAAGGCAGCTTGAACTTATATATGTCCCTCCGATCGCGAGTCGCCATTCACCATTGTTTCGCGATCACCATTGTTCCCTTGCGATTGTCATTGTTCTGACTCAAAAGCCACACATTTTGACTAATACACAACACCTAGCAATTTGTGTATAAGATACTGTCCAGATCTCGTTACAAGCTCCTCCGTCCCTTCATCACAGCTCTCTTTGTCACACCTACACATTCCTCGACACGATATTCACAATGACAGGAAGGTCCTGGCCTATCAAAACCTTCCAAACTCTTGATGCTCACATGGAGGAATTGCATCGCTTCATACAAGTGGCATTTCAGACACGGCTCGAATATGAACTTTATCATGTTTGGAACTGGATTCTACTATGGATAGTTGCGGCGTGGAGTGACGACGAGCGAAGGTTGTCCATCGCTCCGCAACCTGTTTTTGGAAGAATCAGGCAAGCAGTCCAAGCACAACAGGAGGAGGAGGAGGAGGAGGAGAAGGAGGAGGAGGAGGAGGAGGTGGTGGTGGTGGTGGCGGAGGAGGAGTGCTGAGTCTGGTAAGTGAAACCCTCAGCTATGGTTCTGTGTGATATTGACATTGTTACAGATAATGTTGATGCCACCTCGGAAAATGACAGTAAGGATGTCGACGAACCTGCTGGTATGCCAAGGGTTCGTTTGCATTTTGTTGCACCTGTCTCATACCTCACAGATGAGGGTGCTGTGCAAGACTCGCAAGACCAAGACAACGACGATGGTATGGGAGAGATTTAGTATCGAAGTTCCATCATCTGATATTTATCTAGATCATCGTGACTCGGAGAACCAAGAGAAAAGGCTCGAGACTGGCACCGGTACGTCGAGGAATCAACCGGGTACTTTTTTGCGAGACTGATTTGGACCAAGAGCCTAATTCTCCGGTACTGGAAAACTCGGTGGCACAACTGTCAATATCTAACCAAGGCACTAGCAATGTCGTGGAGGAGCACCCTGAAGCTGTAGTGGAGGAAGCCCCTGAAGTGCGGGATGTGGCGGATGCACCTTCCAAAGTATCTCCTCGGATTCCACCCGACAACTACCGCTTCATCCGACATCGCACACCAGATTTTGCGACATACGCCACACTGAGGACCGAGAGGAGGACGTGTTTCGTCGTTTTCATCCATGAGATGAAACCCTGGCCTAATCGAATCACATCTCATCAATATTCAACGCCGAAACAGTTGGACGAGCTCTACGAGAAAGCATTCCTCAAGGCGTGCAAGCAGATTACTGAACAGGCACAACTCGTGTTCGAGGACTACCCCGAGACTCAGATCGTGCGCGCCATGTGCACGGTTGGTTTTAAAATTTCAGACTTACGTCTTTCGGCGCCACGATACTCCTGCCTTCGACGAATACACCCCCAAAGCAAAATGGTACAACGCGTCCAATATACGCGATGTCGTGGATCACATGAGCCATGTCGACGGCTCTAGCCAGGCCACTGACTTCACGTTTGCGTTCAAATTGGCTTGGACCGCTGCATTCCAGCATCTCAAGGACAACATGGCTGCGTACGAGCAAGCAGCCCGAAAACGTGCCGAAGATGTTGCGGCTGAGGACCATGATTCCCGGGAAGCTACTGCTTAGCACATTTACGTAGCAGCTCGACAGCAGAATTGTATCACTACCAAGCTACGGACGAGCGAAATTGCATTGGTGTAGATT
>JABYQE010000440.1:0-10717 GCA_022376435.1 Amylocystis lapponica
CTGAGGACGACATGGGAACGATAGGGGGCAATCAGGAACGATCTAGAGCGATCAGGAGCGAAGAGAGCAAGGATATGGGCTCCAGATAAGCAGAATGAGGTCCCAGAGTCGAAGACAGGGGTGTAGAAAGAGATCAGAGGAGATCAGACGAGTGTAGAGCGCAGGGGAGCTTGTATACGAGGTCAGAGGACGGGGCTCATAACCTGTAGAGGCCTAGACGAAAGGTGGGCCTGCTGGAGAGCACTCAGGGCCTCTGGAGTCCGAAGTGAGCAACTGAGAATGTATTCCACTGTACAGTAGAGAGGCCACATACCTGGAGTCCGAAGTGAGCAACTGGGGAAGCCAGAATGCGTCGGACTCCAAGGACAAGGGCCCACTTGTACATACATGTAAACACAAGTGTGGCTATGTGGCTGAACGCACTACAGAGGAATAAAGCGAATGCTGAGGGCGATACAGGTCGAATAAAATGGAACTAAAATGTGGGAACGATGAGGGGATGTGTGTAGTATGTGCACGAATATAATAGTGACCATGGGATGTGCGGAAAGCACAAGAGAAATAGATAATGTCCGAGAGGAAGCGAAATCACTCAACTAACACATACAATGATAAGATCTCTGTGCCAGTTGCCCTCTCCAGCACTGCTGCATGAGCTATATAAGCACGAACAGTACCATTGGTTTTAACCCATGCCAAGTAGTGCTGAAGAGTAAGCAATTCTGACTCTGTGAGATCCTTTGGCTTTGATAAATCAGAAGGTGGAATAATGGGGCATGTGTAATCCTGTTTAAGCTTTTTTTGAAGAGCATTTCGACTTTCAGGATAGCAAGCAAGGACTGTAGAGGAATTTGTCTCATCTTCACTTTGAGACTGACTGCTATCATCAGATTGAGAACTCTGCTCATCTAAAAACATTCTGTAAGCATACTATGATATACTAGGTGATTAAATGCTTGCCTGGAAGTTCATTGCTTATGGATAAATTTGGAAAATCCAAAAGTCCTATGTTCTGATCATGCTCAAGTTCATCAGAATCAGAATTGCTGGTCTCTGAGACAGAGTCCTCCTTGTTGGAGAAATCAGAGGGATCATGGTCCTAAATCATGTCAGCATTTATATTGTTGTAGCTCTATGAAACTTACTGCCAATGGGCTCAATGTAGTATCTGTAACAAAAATCAGTGTGATAGGCAATGATTACTATTTTTCTTACCTTGAGCCAGATCAGAATTACCACAATTTTCATAAGTTTCAACCTCTGCATGATCAGGATGCACTGTAAAATCATGGTCATGAAGTAGCAAGAGTAAATCAGTATAGACAAAATGTCATACACAAAGTTGAAGACACAATATTGTCAGACCCTAGAAATTTATGTCAGATCATTCTTCTCACTTGAAATACACACACACCTTGATTCTGAACACTTTGTCTAGATGCAGACCCAGTATCTAAAGAGGGTTCATCAAATGAAATCAGACAAGTATGATCAGCAGCCTATTCAAGATCCCATAAGTAAGATATACCAGTTGGATTTTGTCCATTGAGGGATCTATTTGTGAGAAGTATGCACTTGTCCAGCTGCTGTATGAATTCCAGAGTCATTTCATAAGGTGGATTGTCCTTCAGCTCAACATCTCTTTGAAGGTGCTTCATCACAGTTCTGGGACTGTATTCCTTGCCAGGATAGCAGTTTAGACAATAGCACAGCATACTAGTGGGACAGTGAGGGAGAGGGAATGAGAGAAAAACCTGGTTGTGACTTGGACTCGAGCCTACACCATGCTTTTTCAATGAGGCATCCACGAGATTCCACAGCAGTTGCCCAGTATAGTAGTTGCCACAAGAGGATGCTGACTAATGTTCGGGACACTCCGAAGAGGTGCACTTCTGCGAACACTACGCACGCTGGCAACTTGACCATGGCATTTCCTAATGGCCAAATGTCGTCCAACTTCCTTTTCCCTGAGTTCAACAGTGGCTTTGATCCTCCCGTCTTTACTTCATCCACTGGCACTCCCACGCCGTCCATTGAAAATCTCAAACTCGCTGACTTACTGAAGAATCCCCTCGTCAAGGAGATGCAAATGTCCCTGGCAGCCACCTCAAAATCACAAGCAATGCTAGTTGCCGAGAATCAACAGCTAAAGAGTACAATCGAGCAGCTAAGGCAGATGCCACCAGACATAGTTGAGGACTCAAAGCGGAGGCTGCGGGACATGGTCGAAATATGCAGTGCATCAAGCCGTAGGTAGGCATCTTGACCCCTTCGTACTTCTAAGTTTTTTTGCTTACATCTGACAGTGCATCGGGATCACTTGCACCGAGTGATTCCGTCTCATGCAGAGCATCATCTGTGCAGAGCACCACACAGCTGGATCATATTCACGAGGATGGATTCAGTTCGGAGCGCCCCGAGAAATATCCATTCGAGGTTCTCTGGAACATCGCCGACTGTCAGGATGATGATGACGCATGTCCAACACAATCGAACCCATCACGCCCACCGATGCACAAGGCTATTCGCCGTACTGATGGTACCTTGCTGACTTCGGCTGAGTACAATCATATCCAGTCAAGTGCCCGCCAGCTCACGGCAGGTTTGCTGATGCTTCCCCTTCCAAAGAATGTGACATCTCGAAAGGACCAGAAAATCAAGCTCACACGTACTCATTTTCGGTTGTATCATCGCGACAAGTGGCTGAAGGCTATCCATGAACTGGAACGGCGGCATCCCGTAGTCGCACTGTGTTCCGGGCACTGGAAAGCTGAACACATCCTCGGGGCATTGCTACTATCGAAGCGCAGCAGCTCAAAACGACGCAGCCACGGCAGGGACAATCTTAGCAAGAGCGACGACAATGGCGCGATCTCTGCAGACGACATGGCCATAACACCAACAACTTCGAACAACACCACTCTCAGCTAGGGTGCCGACGGTGGATTGACGGCCACCTCAGAGCTGCCCTCTGACTTTCGCAGTGGTGCTGCCACGACTTCCGCCACCTCATTTTCACCACCACAATCGGTACTGTCCACAAACGCCTCCTTAAAGCGCACGCGTACATCATCAAATGCTTCTCACGACAACACAGCTGGCACATCCAAGAAGCCGTGATCGACGGTGGTGGGTAGTACTACCACTGAGGGGCACAGTGCAGCAGCACCGGCGGGGAGCAAAGGAACCTCTTGCACTCGCGGTAAGTTCTATTTACCAGCTTCATCTTGTCTTGTACTCATTGTTGCAGTACGACCACTGCCACCCATTACCTTCCTTTCAACGCCGACAACAGTCCCGTCGCCGCAGAGCGAGCAAGTTGATGTCTCGTTCATCAAGATCAACCCATCGCCAGACAATCTACTTGGTAAGCATTCAATTGATCTGATTCTATGTACTATTTACATTTTGTTAGTTGAGTGATTTCGCTTCCTCTCGGACATTATCTATTTCTCCTGTGCTTTCCGCACCTCCCATGGTCACTATTATATTCGTGCACATACTACACATGTCCCCTCATCGTTCCCACATTTTAGTTCCATTTTATTCGTCTTGTATCGCTCTCAGCATTCGCTTTATTCCTCTGTAGTGCGTTCAGCCACATAGCCACACTTGTGTTTACATGTATGTACAAGTGGGCCCTTGTCCTTGGAGTCCGACGCATTCTGGCTTCCCCAGTTGCTCACTTCGGACTCCAGGTATGTGGCCTCTCTACTGTACAGTGGAATACATTCTCAGTTGCTCACTTCGGACTCCAGAGCCCCTGAGTGCTCTCCAGCAGGCCCACCTTTCGTCTAGGCCTCTACAGGTTATGAGCCCCGTCCTCTGACCTCGTATACAAGCTCCCCTGCGCTCTACACTCGTCCGATCTCCTCTGATCTCTTTCTACACCCCTGTCTTCGACTCTGGGACCTCATTCTGCTTATCTGGAGCCCCTATCCTTGCTCTCTTCGCTCCTGATCGCTCTAGATCGTTCCTGATTGCCCCCTATCGCTCCCTGTTGCCCCCTATCGCTCCCATGTCGTCCTCAGAGCAGTCCCCTCGCTTTGCCCAGCTCAAGATGGACAACTACCCCCAGTGGAGTGGAGAGATGAGGGCCTGGTTGATGAAACTAGGCCTCTGGATGCTGGTGAAGGGCGATGAGACGATCCCTGCAGTGGATAAGGCTGTGGAGCGGAGGAAATGGGAGCTGGATGCGTCCAAAGTGGCTGGTGAGCTCTTCTTGGCCACCTCCCATGAGCAGAGGATCCATTTCTCCGGCCTGGAGGACGATCCTGTCGCTATTTGGAAGGCCCTTGCTGCTGTGCACGTTGTGCAGCGTCCTGGTGCGCGTTTCCAGGCCTATGACGTCCTGTTTTCCATCAGGAAGGGTGAGGATGAGCCCCTCCAAGCCCTGACTGCTCGCATTGAGGAGGCTATGCGCTCTATCCAGAATCTTCGCCCCTCCTCCTTCGATATCAAGCAGCTAGACGACGAGCTGCAGTCCATGGCGATGATTCGAGCCCTCCCTGACGAGTATTCGACCTTTGTGTCCGCTCTGACACTCCTGAACACGCTCAACAAGGCCACCATCCTCTCTGCATTCCAGAACGAGGCAATCCTGCGTGCTGGTCGCTCCACAGCCTCCGCTTTCTCCGCTTCCTCGCGTCCTACCCCCTCGCCTTCCCTTTCCTCCATTGCTGGCACCATCGCTCGCCTCATCTGCGATTTCTGCGGACGCGAAGGCCATACCCAGGACCAGTGCTTCAAGTTCCAGAAAGCGAAGAAGACCGCCAGGGAACCGCGCAAGCAGCGCTCTGAGCGTGCTAACAAGGCGGAGGAGACCTCCCAGGACACCTCCTCTGTCCAGGAGTTTGCTGGCAGTGCAAGTGCTCGTTCCTCTGACCCCTCCTCTCTGTTTACACCGCTCTTGCTCGACGCTGATACGCGTTGGAATGCAGACACAGGGGCCACTTCTCATATGACCCCCCATCGCCACTGGCTTCGCGACTACACTCCACTTCGCATCCCCATCCGCTTGGCTGATAACCAAGTCGTCTACTCTGCTGGGGTAGGCTCTGTGGTGTTCGCTCCGGTGCTGGGAGGAAGGGCTGCTGCTGCTGTCGCTTTTACTAGAGTTCTGCATGTTCCCTCGCTTCGTAACAACCTCCTCTCTGTCCTATTCCTCACGCGTCAACGAGGCTTCTCTGTCCACATCGAGCGTGATCGTATGGACTTTATTCGAGCGAAGCAGCTCCTCTTCTGTGCCCCCATCAGTGACAGTAACACCGCTTTCTTGGCTGGCAGCGTCGTCCCTGCTCCGCTTCCTGAGTTTGCAGGACTCAGTTCGACTCTGCCCCTAGATTATTCGCTCTGGCACCGTCGCTTTGCGCACCACCACCACGCCAGAGTCAGGAGGCTTGTCAACGGCGAACTCGTCACTGGACTTCACCTTGAGTCCAAGGCGTCGCAAGATCCTGTCTGTGAGCCTTGTCTTGCAGGCAAGATGGTCTCTGCACCATTCCCTCTCTCGTCTCATCGCGCATCGAAACCCCTCCAGCTCGTCCACAGCGACCTCCACGGCCCTCTCCCTGTCGGCACCCATTCAGGCTTTCGTTACTGGGTCACCTTCATCGACGACTACTCGCGGTATCGTGCTGTTGTCCCTCTGAAGTCGAAGGGCGACGCTTTTGAGGCCTTCAAAGCGTACAAGTCATATGCTGAGAATCAGACTGGGTGCTCTATCAAGGCCTTGCGCGATGACAAGGGAGGTGAATACATGTCCAACGCCTTCCACGCCTTCACCACAGCCCACGGCATCGAGCGACAGCACTCTACGCGCAATCATCCTCAGCAGAACGGTGTTGCAGAGCGCACCAACCGCATTTTGGACGAGGGGATCACCACCATGCTGTCCGAGTCTGGGCTACCTCGTCAGTTCTGGGGTGAGGCTCTTGCTGCGTTTGTTCATGTGCTGAATCGCTCGTCCAACTCGGTGCTATAGGACTTTACACCCTACGCTCTGTGGTACAAGCGCAAGCCTGATGTCTCGCACCTTCGCGTTTGGGGCTGTACTGCTTACGTGCATGTCCAGAAGGACAAGCGCACTGGACTGGGTCCGCATATGGAGAAGTGCGTGTTTATTGGCTACCCCGAGGGCTACAAGGGCTGGAAATTCTACAATCCCACCACGAAGCGCACCGTCATCAGTGAGCGAGCTGATTTTGACGAGCGCTATTTCCCTGCTTTGAAGCAGTCCTCCCCATCGCTTTCAGCTCCTGTCCCTCCATCCCCTGCTGCGCCTTCTGTGCCTGTGTCTGGGATTATTCCGCCTGTAGCTCCGCCTCCTGCGCCGCATCCTGAGGGGGAGCATGGTCCTGACGAGCCTAATGTTCAGGATGCACCTGCAGCATCGCGTTCCCCATCTCCAGTCCCAGATCCAAATCCTGCACCTGCGCCTCCCAGTCCTGAGCCTCCTGCACCCGTCCCTGAGCCACCTCTCGCCCTCCGTCGCGAACCGCGCAATCGTCGCCCTCCAGGACAATGGTGGAAGGTCTCTAGCCCTGCTGTCTCGACTCTCTCTCCCACTCCTGCGCCTCCATCTCCTCCTGCTGCGTCTCCTGCGAGATCTCCAGCGCCGTCGCCTTCTCCTCCACCTGTCAATCGTCTCTGGCATCATCGAGAGCCCACTCCTGCCATTGAGAGCGACGACGAGGACGACGACGATGGTCTCAGCTACACTGAGGAGGCAAACCTGGTTGGTGAGGTCGAGCCCTTGTCCTATGGACAAGCCATGTGTCGTCCTGACGCAGAGCAGTGGCGTACAGCGGCCGAAGAGGAGTACAATGCCCACCTGAGCAATGGGACTTGGAAACTCGTCGAGCTGCCTCCAGGACGCAAGGCTATCGGCTGCCGCTGGGTCTTCAAGATCAAGCGCAATGCTGATGGGTCTTTGGAGCGATACAAGGCTCGCATCGTCGCAAAGGGCTATTCCCAGCGACCTGGCTTTGACTATGTCGAGATCTTCGCTCCCACCATCCGTATGGCCACTGTTCGCCTTATTCTTGCGCAGGCTGGTCTCCAGGACTTCCACATGCGCTCCATCGACATCTCCCATGCTTTCCTGAACGGCGAGCTCGAGGAGGAGGTCTACATGCAGCAGCCAGAGGGCTTCAAGACCGGAGGACCTCGTCTTGTCCTCCATCTAGACAAGTCTATCTACGGTCTCAAGCAGGCTGGACGACAGTGGAACAAGAAGCTCCATGCGACGCTTCTGCAGATGGGCTTTGTGCGCATTCAGTCTGATGCTGGGGTCTATGTCTATGAGCGAGGTGAAGTGCGTGTTATCATGCCTATCTATGTCGACGATATCACTGCAGTGTCCAAGTCAAAGGAGGCTCTTGACAGCGTCGTCGAGGAGCTCTCCAGACACTTCAAACTTCGAGACCTTGGCCCCACCTCGTTCCTGCTAGGCATCCAGATCTTCAGAGACCGTCCCAATCGCACCATCTCGCTTTCCCAGCGCCAGTACATCCTCGACATCCTGGAGCGCTTCCACTTCAGTGATTGCAAGCCCATCTCGACGCCTATGGAGCCTGGACTCTCCCTCGTTGCAGAGATGCTCCCCAGACCGCTGACGACGCTGCCTACATGCGAAACGTCCCCTATGCGAGTGCAGTGGGTGCTCTGCAGTATCTCGCCTCTGGAACGCGCCCAGATATCTCCTACACTGTCTCTGTCCTTGCTCGCTTCATTCCAATCCTGGTATCGCTCACTGGAAGCTCTGAGCATCTCCTTCGCTATCTCAAAGGCACCCTCGACTTGAAGCTCGTTTATCGTCCTGATCCCTCTACTCCTCATCCATTCGTCACCTTCTGCGACGCAGATCATGGGGGAGACAAGGACTCTGGACGCTCGACTGGAGAGGACTTCCGTGAAACAGAAAGTCCGGCAGTACAGTTGTCCGGGCGGACAGTTGGGGGACAGTTGGCGGACGACTGGCGGCCATGTGACAGGGGTGTGTCACACTCAGTTGAGTCAGCAGACCATTATGGTCTTGACCAGTTACGACTCAGCCCACCACCCGCCGGCACGATCTGATCATTCTAGTTTTGACCAGTACTAATCGTGGCTGTTATGACCTGTTGTGACTGCCCTGATTGGGCGGGGCATCATCAAGGTGCGTGTGTGTGCTGTTGTGTGCGGTGTGGTGCTGACACGTGCGTGCGTGCGTGCATTTGTGCGCGTAGTCGTGGTATGTAGGACGTCTTCAAGCGGGGAGCGGGAAGTTTGTCGGGCATGCGCATGCACCGTCGACCGCTGCGTGATGATGATGATGATGAGGTGTTTCGTACTATGAGTGTGATGAGTCGATTACTACTGTATTGAGATGCGTTAGACGTTGTAAATGTAACAGAGGAATCACCAGTTGGCAGACTGCGTGTCTAAACAACGAACACAACACTTGTACTGCCGTCAATTGCCTGCCATGAGTAGCCTGCGTATAGTCCTGGATCGTCTCTATGATCATCCAAGCTTGTGGATTCTCTCTCTCTTGCAGGAGTCATCAAGTTCATCATTCATGCTTCAGCGCTGAAGAACGAAATCCTTCTTGCCCAGCCGAAGGAACATCCGCCAACCATTCCGCCGGATTTCCTTCCCTCTGGCATTCAGACATACTTAGGTCTAGTGGCCGGGATCGATGATGATCTTGCCGAGCAGTGCTGGTCTATCTTTAGGGAATATGCTTGGAACGAGAAAGAGGTTCACGACTGGTATGGTGGGCGGGGCATTATTCCGTCAACATGGCTATGCCAAAGGTTTGAGTACGTTGTACCCAGCCATGTCATCTATAGGGTACAGTAATTCATAATCTAGCATCTCACTCGCTCCATCCGCCAAGCGTTTTCTGCACAAGGGCATCCTGTCCCCGGAGCATGAAAGCGTGGCCTCTCAAAAAGGCGGAGCAACGTCAAATTGTCCTATACACCTTGGGTTTGGAGCAGTGCCTGCATACTCCGTGCATCTCTACTGTGAAGGTTAGCAGTGGCCTGCTCACATTATACATGTTGGCACTTACTCGGTACATCCCAGGATGTCGCACCAACTACCACCATAATTATTTCGTCCAGCACGACCAGCGGACGTACTATGACAATATGCCCACATATATTCAAGTCGCGAGCATCGGTTTGTGGAAACCCGCGTGATCAACATGTGGATCACCCTGATGCTCACAGCATGGTACATTCTATCCATTGCTCTTGCTGACTCAACTTAACAAGAATTAACAGGACATCAGCAACAAACTGCGCACGGTTCTATAACTCCAGTATGGCCAACTGGGAGGGTCCGATAACTGGCCATTCAAGTCCGACCTTTCTACTGAAGAGGTCTGGGATGCTGTTGTCATCCTTTGCTTATTGGAAGATTGTCACGGGCGCCAGGAGACCTTTATGGCGCCTCATGATGGCGCACAGAAGTATTGGTTCCGTGACGCTATGCGCCAGAGAAGTGCGCGCATCCGAGCATATGGCCAGGACGAGGTCCTTCATCATTGCAACGTCTGCACCCGCTATTATGATGAACGTGCACCGGTGGAGAATTGAGTATGTAGAGCAACCACATGAACGGTGAAGCTAAACACTGACTTTGTTGTGGATACAGAAAAAGTCTCGGTTATCGTGGGGGACGGTCTTTCTATCGGACGCCCTCGCTGCGCACAGAAACGATGCCACGAAAATCTCGCCAGCAATCGAGATCGTTTTTGTCCTCAACACCAAGACCGTAACACTATATGTGCAGTCGTCGGCTGCGAGGAGCCTACCACGCCCGATAGCCTCGTCTGTGCCGATCCTGTCCATCAGGCTGTTCAGCAGCGCATCAAGACCGGGGACAGGCTCGCTTTCTGTAGAGGCCTGCTGGAGAGCACTCAGGGGCTCTGGAGTCCGAAGTGAGCAACTGAGGATCTATTCCACTGTACAGTAGAGAGCTACATACCTGGAGTCCGAAGTGAGCAACTGGGGAAGCCAGAATGCGTCGGACTCCAAGGATAAGAGCCCATTGTACATACATGTAAACACAAGTGTGGCTATGTGGCTGAACGCACTACAGAGGAATAAAGCGAATGCTGAGTGCGATACAAGTCGAAAAAATGGAACTAAAATATGGAACGATGAGGGGACACACCGCGTGAAATGACAGATTACGCACGGTGGGAATGCGTGTCGAATTAGCATATTATAAATACATTCTCACGACATTATAACCATATTACTCCTTCGTCGAATCTGCCAGCAATATACATGTTCCCACATGTTTCTTGTCATTACTCCAGTATCCCTACCATGGCTGCACGCGCGCACGAGCACGACTCCGCTCGCACTGCCGCTCTCACCGCGCCCACTCTCGACCGCGCTCTGATTGTCCGCTGCTCGCGCGCACTCTGAGTCCTCCGGCTTCCGCTTGTCTTGCGAACTCAACCGTGTAATCATGGCCTCAAGCAATGCAGACCAGACAAGCCTGGTGTACCATGAAAATACAGTTACCATCACATTTGATTTCGCCTTGACACAGCACGAACCGTACACCATTGAACCCTCCCGCCTTGCCAATCCTAGTGACCGATCGTATGTATTCCGGTCCTGTCTAACCATCTCTATCTAACATGATTTAGGTTGTGATTCTTAACGAGAATGGGGTATAAGCGATTACGAGCTAAAATGCAACCGGTGTGGGT